>CAUYLG010031843.1:0-113180 GCA_963573385.1 Cacajao melanocephalus | reverse complement strand
TTTCTCTGATGTTCTCAGAAGATACAGTCCTCGGATTCTAGATTGTGAAGGGGTTGACTGCCCTCAGTCAGTGAACTATAAAAAGCTTCCTTTGGGCTGGGCGCAGTGGCTCACGCCTGTAGTTCCAGCACTTTGGGAGGCCAAGGCAGGCAGATCTTGAGGTCAGGAGTTCAAGACCAGCCTGGCCAATATGGTGAAACCCCATCTCTACTAAAAATACAAAAATTAGCCGGGCACGGTTGTGTGTACCTGTAGTCCCAGCTACTCGGGAGGCTGAGGCAGGAGAATCACTTGAACCTGGGAGGCAGAGGTTGCAGTGAGCCAATATTGTACCACTAGAGTCAGGCTGGGGTGACAGAGTGATACTCATTTTATTTAAAAAAAAAATTTCTTTGGTTGGACGCAATGGCTCACTCCTGTAATAGCACACTGGGAGGCCAAGGCGGGCAGATCATGAGGTCAGGAGTTCAAGACCTGTGAAAACATACTGTAGCGTGATAATCTACTCTTATAACATCAGCCCTCTTGCACGGGAAAGCTTTTATGCAACGAGAAAACATGCATTGAAAATGACAATTGAAATGTTTAAATGGCGCATCAGGTGGTCAAATGTACTTGAAGCTTTGACTGTAAACCAAACATTATCTATAAACTATTTTAGCAATTTATAAGTCAGCATACCAATATCAATATATATTTAATCTGGAACATCTTATCTTTTCCATGATGAATCATGGAATGCAGAACCTTTAATAATAAAAGTTTTAAGGACTCCGGAAGAAGAAGGTGGCCATCTTGGTTCTCCATGAATCTGTAGGGAGCCAGAGTAGCCTACCCGCTCTGGAGGGATCAGCAGCAAGGCTGCTGTGAACTTTGGGTGAACTCCAGAGAAGTGAAAGCATAATAGGAGGATGTGTATGTCTTGGTGTAGAGCAGACAGGCCTAGAGAGATAACCAGCTTTCACTGACCTTGCTACAAGGTAGTTGTTAGTGGAAGTATGTTAACTGAAGTGTGAGAGTAATAACCACAGTTCTAAGTAACTGCACCCTCCCTCTGCTATGTGTCTTGTGAACAAATAAAATAAAGCACACTGAGACAGGTCAGGGCTGGAGAGACTGACATCTTCACTCTTCCAGATCGCCTGGCCCAGCTTTCTCTATGGCTGTATCTGTGTCTTTCTTTATCCCCCACCATTCCCTCTTAGGTCTTCAAACCCTTGTGCAGCGTGGGATGCAGCACATGCCAGATGAGTCCATGCTTAACATTGGACTTATGTCCTCTTGAATACCAGTTGTTTCTCCAACTTAGGTGCATAGCACTGATAGCTAAAGGGTTTTCATAGCTAATTTGACTTAGATCATGGAGTTCAAATGACTTTAAATCGTGATAGTTAAAAACATGATTGACAAGGAGATTTGGTTATTTCTGTGGTCTACAATAACAACACAATAATTATGATTGATACTCAGGCACATTAGAATTTCAGAAATCCCATACAATTTTGGAACATATATTAATATTATTCACTAAAATACAACCTGAAGATGATTACACATTATATTTTATTCTGACAATGCTTCCCATGTAACTAAACATGTCAAATAATCCTGTTTACCTCTCTTTTGGATAGTTCACAGGCCTGCTGTAGCATCTCAAAGTTAGAGGTCAGAAAAGACAATTTTCGGGCTGAAATTTGATTTTAGAAAGCCTGTTAAATGTTTATAAAAATTTACATTCCCATGCCTTCTTATAATCTTTTACCATTCATTCAGCCAGTTTGCACAGAGAGGGGCCAGAAGTCCAACTGGTAAGAAATTCTTACCCTATTGCTGGCATGTCAGGTTTCTGAGTTCTCTCTTTGTGAGCAACCCTAGTGACCCTGCTCAACTGTATGCAAACAAACACACTGCCATGAATTAAGAATATTCACAAATAATTTCTAAAATTTGAAGAAATTAGGCAGAGAGAGAGAAGAAATATGACTCAAATTCTATTTACAAAAGTATACTCAATACACTTAAAGTATCAGGAAGTCTCATATCCAAAAAGTTAGTTTAAGGTTAAAAAGCTGGTGTGCTCCATCAATTCCTGCGGGCTCCAAAAAGGTAGCCCAGGAATTCCAGCTAAATGGAACAAATGATATCTTGGTAGAAATGCATAGAAAATAAAATAACCATTCACAGTACCAAATAAAAGCCTTCCACTAGAAACTAAAAACAAAAACAAAAGAAACATGGTTTTATATATATGTGACCACAAGCAAAGCCCAGAGGAGAATAAACAGCAAACAAATGAAAATTAGAAGCAAAAACACATAGGAAACCAAATCTAAATTTTTCCTACTCAACCTACCCTGGAGGCTACAGTATTACTTAGGGGCCCCAAAACCCCAGATAATGAATATTTTATTCCTGATACACAATTCAATATCCTTAAGTCCACCAATATCACCATACATCCTGTACAATTAAGAAATTCACTCTAGGCACATGACTAATAATTACTCCAGTGCCAGCACTATCCATGCAAAACAGTAAACAGTGTGAAGCAATGCAAGCATGGATGTGAAATTTAGCTTCACACTAAATCCAGCTTCATGCTTAAGTATATTAAAAAATATACTTATATTTCTTCTTTTACTTTAATCAAGACTAAGAGCTCTAACTATGAAATGTTAAGTAGCCAAATTTCTCCAATTTTCTATCAAGTTTTAAGGAATATTTTATTATCTCAACTTTTTTTTCACATCTTTCTCTCACACTTATGATTTCTTACTACATTGTTTCATAAATAACCTTTTCAATCTGTAATTTGAACTTTTAGATAACTTCTAAATTAGACAAAATTATTCTTTTTCTCACTAACAACACAACTTTTTCAGGCACATTTTGTATACAGAATTATGTGTTAACTAGAATTCGTATCCTTAGTAGGCAATATTTTAGAAACATATTTCCCATATCACAAACCTTTCTTAATTTGAAATGACTCGGATAGTCAATGAACAACCAAAATAATTTTAATATTTTAATTTACATTAAAAGTTTCCCTAAAACATTTATCCCATTCACTGTACTCAATTCTTGCATTTTTTTTTTTTTGAGACGGAGTCTTGCTCTGTTGCACAGGGTGGAATGCAGTGGTGCACTCTTGGCTCACTGCTACCTCCACCTCCCAGGTTCAAGCAATTCTCCTGCCTCAGCCTCCCAAGTAGCTGGGATTACAGGTGCCCACCATTGTGCCTGGCTAATTTTTGTATCTAGTAGAGACAGGGTTTTACCATGGCTGGTCTCAAACTCATGACCTCAAGTGATCTGCCTACCTAAGCATGCCAAAGTGCTGGGATTGCAGGTGTGAGCCACTGTACCTGGCCAATTATGTCACTTTTTTAAGTTTATCTAGATTACCTCTGTAAACTGAGATACTGGACATCATTTCAAGTTAGTTATTTCCTTGTTAACTATGTTTTTAATAGCCGGTGAACATCAGGTGCTCACCTAAAGCTAAGTAAGAGCCTCAAAGTTAAATACATTGGTATTTTTACCAGTAACTCAGACGATTTAGCTAACAACATTACATTACTCTCATTTGTCAAAAAAAAAAAAAGTATGCAAATCAAGATCATTTTGTTTTGCCTGGGTTTATAGTTTTATAACCTTCTATGCCAAACACTGACATCTCAGAGCATCTAGCAAAGACAAACATAAAATCCAGACCAAAATGTATGCTGACAATTCTGAAGGCATACCTATTTTTATCAATAATTTTAAAACCAACTTGTTCAGTAAGTTATACTTAAGTCACATGAATTTGAAAATTGCTTAGATTTATTTGCTTAATACATGAATGCTCTTTTACTCATAAATCAATTTGGTAGACATAACATATAACAATAAGTATAACGTAGTATGTTGGCAGAGAAAAGAAAAAAAGAAAAAACGATAAAGTGTACATACAAATAAACATATCTAGACATGTATACACACAGACACACACAAAGATCCAATAGCTTTGAACCCTAGCCATGAGACAACAATACAAGCTTCCCAGTTTTGTTTGCCCCAATAGGTAACACAATAAAGGCTGTCAACCAAAATTTCAGGTAAAGCAGTTTTCAAGGCAGTTTAATGTTTAAAGGCCAAACCTCCCCAGATTCCAAAGAACACTGGGGCCAAATAGCACCAAAAAAGAACATCACATACTAACCAGGCCTGATCCTGCTTAGAACAGGAGCCCAAAAGCCTGGATACATGAAACTCCATTTCACTTTTCCATTCAACAGCAAACTCCAGATTCCAAACAATATTGGGGCCAAACAGTATTGCAACTGCCCGAGAAAATTCTAAGCAGGGCTTAGTAGTAGACCTCAGAACCTCTGCCCAGAGTGTTCCCTTTGGAGAGGCTGCAGTTTGGAGGATCCCCCGGGACATCCCCTTTGGGGTTCAATCTTAGAGCATCAGACATCTCTGATCTTAGGTGGGCACCGGTGCCGCTTCCCATGCTTTCCTTCCAGAGGCAATGGCCTACTCTGAGCTTTCCTTTGGTTCCTGGGCATAATCCCTGACTTTCAGCATCCTTATAATTTGATAAGTCTGTGCTTTCCCATGCTTCCCATTCCACTGCAATGATAGGAACTGGAGGCTGGGTGAGTGTCTCTTGCCCTTAGCCGAGGAGGGTAAGGGAAGAATTTAGCATGAGAAAAGATGGTTTAAGTCACCTGAAACCCCTGAGCTGCACCACACATAGTTAACTATAATTTAAAGGGAATTATTTGTGATAGTCTTTTAAGATTGGTCCCCAATATTAAAACAAGATTTTCCTAAGGTATTGATTTGCTTTTAATGAAATTAGAAAAAATGTTACTTTTAATTTTATAACCTATTTCTTTTATTCTTTTATTTATTTATTTGGAGACATAATCTCACTCTGCTGCCCAGGCTGGAGTGCAGTGGCATGACCTTGGCTCACTGCAGCGGCATGATCTTGGCTCACTGCAGCCTCCGCCTCTGAGTTTCAAGCAATTCTCCTGCCTCAGGCTCCCAAAGTACTGGGATTACAGGCATTAGTCACTGGGCCCAGCCTGTTTTTAAATTTTTATTTATTATTTATTTTAAGACAGAGTCTCGCTCTTGTTGTCCAGGCTGGAGTGCAGTGGCATCATCTCGGTTCACTGCAACCTCCAACTCCCAGGTTCAAGTGATTCTCCTGCCTCAGCTTCCCAAAGTACTGGGATTACACGTGTGAGCCACTGTGCCCAGCCCATGTTTATTTATTTATTTATTTATTTATTTATTTATTTATTTATTTTGAGATGGAGTCTCATTTTTGTTGCCCAGACTGGAGTGGCATGATCTCGGTTCACTACAACCTTCCCTCCCAGATTCAAGTGATTCTCCTGCCTCAGTCTCCTAAGTAGCTGGGATTGCAGGCATGCATCACCACGCCTGGTTAATTTTTGTATTTTTAGTAGCAACAGGGTTTTACTATGTTGGTCAGGCTGGTCTTAAACTCCTGGCCTCAAGTGATCCCCCTGCCTTAGCCTCCTGAAGTGCTGGGATTACAGGCGTGAGCCACCATGCCTGGCCTAACCTATTTCTTTTAAAAACTCAGAATCATATCTCAGAAGCTCAACTTTGCCATGTCTTGCTGCTCTCAGCTTTTTCTCTGTTTGAGAAAGCCTGAGATGATCTCTTCTTCAGCTTTTCTGCCAGCTTCTGTAAGTTACTTTTCTTTCCTCTAATTCTAACTATTATGGCCTGATGCTAAAATGTCTTATCCTGAAGGTCTAAAAAAGCAATGTTTTCCTGTAGCATAACTTGATTCTGTGCTTTTGGCTTTTCCTGATATGCAAAAATTTTCAATGTAATCAGAAAACTTCTCGTACTAATCCTTAGAGTCATGTATTCCCCTACTATCCTCATGACCTTGAACGCACTCTTCTTGTGTCTGATTGAATTCAAGCACTTTTATCAAGTTTGACTTCCAGGTTATCTAAATGGGCTTCCCATAAGGAGAAGCAGTCAGCTGGGCACTGTGGCTCATGCCTGTAATCCCAGCACTTTGGGAGGCTGAGGCGGGCGGATCATGAGGTCAAGAGATCAAGACCATCCTGGCCAACATGGTGAAATCCTGTCTCTATTAAAAATACAAAAAAAAATTAGCTGGGTGTGGTGGTGTGCGCCTGTAGTCCCAGCTACTGGGGAGGCTAAAGCAGTTGCATTTCTCAAACCCAGGAAGCAGCGGTTGCAGTAAGCTGAGATTGCGCCACTGCCCCCAAGCCTGGTGACAGAGTAAGAGTCCATCTCAAAAAAAAAAGAAAAAAAAAAGTAGAAGCAGTCATGCTGCAGAAGGTTTTTCTTTATCTTTTTGGTAACTGGATAAGAAATAAGACTTTATTATTCCTATGCTGTCATGCTGTCTTTATTAGGCTTTTGATTGCTAAACACACACACACACACACACACACACACACGCACATGCACCCCTGAGATTTAAAAGGGGTTTGTTTAAATGTTTATGTCTATTTAATTTTCTGTATTGCCTTTGAGGTCTTTTAATTATCACTGTTGGTTAAATGTATGATTTATTTTACAATAACCTATAATTCTGTTTTGATCAAGTATTTTGAGCCTGTTTACATCTTAAACAAATATCCTCAAAATCAAAATCCTAAATTAAGTCTCTTAGTCTTACTACTGGGGCTTATTGAAGCTATAAAAATTAACCACTGTTAAGGTTGTAGAATCTTTCTACAACTTCTAGTCAGACCATGAACTGCAGTATCACCACCTTAAGCCTGGTAATTCCATATACTGGAAGAAAAAACAGTTGAAGGACTCCTTCTTGTCCCCTTAAAAGGGTCCTTATCAGGTGCTATTAACTAATCCTTGTGCTGTTAAATCACAGGGGTTTGACTTCTAGGTATACATATCTCATCTGAGGAAGACACTGAATCCTTTCAGTATCTGACACCAAACCCAAGTTAACCAAAGCCTTGTCTTCAGACCTAGGCAAAATCAGTAATCAAAGTAAGCTGCTTGTTTTTTTTTTTTTTGAGACCAACTCTCACTGTCACACAGGCTGGAGTGCAATGGCTCACTCAGTTTCGGCTCACTGCAACCTCCGCCTCCCAGGTTCAAGCAATTCTCCTGCCTCAGCCTCCCAAGCAGCTGAGATTACAGGTGCTTGCCACCACGCCCAGCTGATTTTTGTATTTTTAGGTGGGGTTTTGCAATGTTGGCCAGGCTGGTCTCAAACTCTTGACCTCAGGTGATCTGCTGACCTCAGCCTCACAAAGTGCTGGGATTACAGGCGTGAGCCACTGCTGGTCAGAAGGTCAAGACCAGCCTGGCTAACATGGTGAAACCCCGTTTCTACTAAAAATACAAAAATTAGCCAGGCGTGGTGGTGGGTGCCTGTAATCCCAGCTACTCAGAAGAATCGCTTGAACTTGGGAGGCTGAGGTTGCAGTGAGCCGACACTGCACCATTGCACTCCAGCCTGGGTGACAGAGCGAGACTTGCCTCAAAAAAACAAAACAAAACAAAAACTTGGAAAGAAGGATTCCCTGAAGATAAATTTTAACCAAAACGGAAGGGCCCCTATCAGGTGTTAAGCACCCCAACTGCTGTTAAATTTCAGGGAGTCACTAGTGGGGTCCACTTGTCCAGGATTAAACCTGTGTTTATTTATTTATTTAGAGATGGTGTCTCGCTATGTTGCCCAGGCTGGCGTGCAGTGGCTATTCACAGGCACGATCCCACTACTGATCAGCCCAGGAGTTTTGACCTGCTCCATTTCCGACCTGGGCCGGTTCACCCCTCCTTAGGCAACCTGGTGGTCCCTTGCTCCCATGAGGTCACCATATTGATGCTGAACGTAGTGCGGACACCTGATCGGCATAGCACACTGCAGCCCAGAACTCCTGGGCTCAAGTGATCCTCCCACCTCAGCCTCCCGAGTAGCTGGGACTACAGGCACGCGCCACCACGCCCGGCTAAACCTCTTTCTTATGAGGCCCCGCACGCACCTGAGAAAGACACCGTGACCTACACTTGTGAACCCCTAGAACACCTAAAGCTGCTGTTTTGCAAATAAACACAAAAGTAACAGGCTTAGTCCCTCCTACAGGTACTCGGCCTTCTTAGCTCCCATCCCATACAGGTTTGCACCCACAATGGACATCTACGGCTATGCGGTCACCCATTCAGCCTACAAATAACTTGTGACTCATTTGGGATCATGAAATACATGGTTAACCCAATATTGATGTTTGCTTCACGGATCGATGTACAATGGGACAAGCAAAGCCCTCTAATATGAAATTGTATAACATCACTCACCTGAGCTCTAAGCGGGCAATTGGCCTTACACTGACCAGGGATGGGCTGTCTTTGGCTTGTTGGCCCCATGGGGCAAGTTTTCATTAAAAGCCCCTCCCAAGTCTCACTTGGTTTTTCCCCTTCCTAGGAACTTTGACGGGTATCTTATTACTAATCTTTGGCTCTTGCTTGTTTAACATCTTGGTGACATTTGTGTCTTCTAGATTATAATAATTCCATATAAAGATGATGCTGGCACAAGGCTTCTAACCTGTCCTATCTTCTGAGTCAGGAAATAAAGACATCCTGCCTTTAGGCCCCTTAGATCAGACATCCAGAGATTTTTACTCCTCCTTTACTAGGCAGGGCTATGCTCATAAAGTCAGCAGGAAGAAGTTACAGAAGAATGATTTTCATCCTTCATCTCTCCTTAAGATCAAAGGTTCTCTGATAAGTAAAGGGAGGATTATACTAGGGAAATAGAAGCATGGGGGACCCAGGTGACACCATCTTAAAATCAACTCCATCTTAAAACTAGCAAGGCACATCCCTTGCCAGTCATAAACAGCTTAATAATGCCTGCAAAGACTAGTTCCCAAAACAGTGGGTCAGATGACAGAGTGCAGTGGCGTGATCTCTGGTCACTGCAAACTCCACCTCCTGGGTTCAAGCGATTCTGCTGCCTCAGCCTCCTGAGTAGCTAATTTTTGTATTTTTATTAGAGACGTGTGCCACCACGCCCAGATAATTTTTGTATTTTTATTAGAGACGGGGTTTCACCATGTTGGCCAAGATGGTCTTGATCTTTTGACCTCGTGATCTGCCCACCTTGGCCTCCTGAAGTATTTCTTTACTTTTTAATAAACTTGTTTTCACTTTACTCTGTCGGCTTGCTCCTTTTTAAAATTTTTATTTATTTATTTATTTAAGACGGAGTCTCCCTGTTGCCCAGGCTGGAGTGCAGTGGTGCCATCTTGGCTCACTGCAACCTCTACCTCCTGGGTTCAAGCAATTCTCCTGCCTCAGCCTCCCCAGTAGCTGGGGTTACAGGCATGTGCCACCATGCCCGGCTAATTTTGTATTTTTAGTAGAGATAGGTTTTCGCCATGTTGGCCAGGCTAGTCTTAAACTCCTGACCTCAGATGATTCACCCTCCTTGGCTTCCCAAAGTGCTGGGACTACAGGCGTGAGCCACTGCGCCCAGCCTGTCAGCTTGCTTTTGAATTGTTTCTTGCATGAAGCCAAGAACCCACCTGGCCTCCTGAGCTGAGCCTAAATTTGAGGTTTGCCTGCAACACTACTAATACTGTAATTGGGCCACTTGAGATTTTTCAGCACCCCAACATTTTTAGTGACTGAAATAATGAGAATTCTGATCAGGCCCTTGCTTGCTTGTTCATGTTAACCACTCGCTTTTTGCCTGATACCCCTTTTTTCCACATTGTAACTATAAATGCTGATGGACTGTGTTGAGAAACATTAAGTTTACCCTGCCCCCGTGGCTCCTCTGTGGAGGATAGCTTTTAGTTTGTAATTAGCGGTAGGCAGATAACAGCTGCCCACTTGGTATATTCTTGAATTATGTGGAAATGTAGAGCACCTGTGTATTAATAAGAATCACTCGTCAAAGAGCAAATAAATGCACGGATGAGAATCTGCTTGGGGCCTTCAGCCGGGAAAGCTGTAAGCCCCACAGGCTCTCAGGCTGTTGGCCCCCAGGATAGAGCCACTCTGTTGTGCTGCCTGGGTGTCTGCCTCTCAAATAACTTCAGCACCACCTGGGTGGGGGTCTCCCAACTGAGCTAGTTCTCGGTAGCACTGTTTCTTTGTCAAGTGGGAAGAGGTAACTTCAGGGTCACAAAAAGTGTTTGCTGAAGGAATGAATGCACTGAAAGCTATTGCAACCAGCTGCTGATGCCCAGAACTCTGGTTGTTCAAGGTGTTACGTGAGACTGAAGAAACACAGACTTTTCACCTTGATTCCCTAACACTCCCTTTCCTTTATTTTCTAGCCACATAAAAACTCCCTGCTTTTTCTTTTTGTTAGCATGGATTTCAGAGATCTTGCTTTCCTACCTTGTTGCTTTGACCAAACAGAACAAACCTTTCTCTATCTCCAAACTGCTGTGTGTCGGTGTTTGGCATCAATTGCACATGGGGTACAAGAGCCTGAATTTGGGCTTCTAGTTGAAAAGTACTGACTTCCTTGAAGCCCTGGCAACAAGTAGCAGTGAGACTCCATTCGATTCAGCAAGGACAACTGCCAATGTCTCAATGACAGCCAATCACAAACAGTCCTAAGCACATGCTTCCAAGTGTTGGCAATAACAGCCTCCACAGCAATCAGCTTCTTACAGGTGAGGTATCAATCTCTAACACCTCTGCAAATTCGCTGATCCCTGAACTCCACCTTGTCCTAAAACTCTGTAAGATCAACAGCCTGTCCTGCTTGGAGAGACTGTGCATAGCCAGCACAGTGCTCCCCTGCTATAGTAAGCAATACATTCCGTCATCTCGCTTCAGATTTTAGTCTTTAGAAGAACAACTCTGCCAGGGTGTTCTAGCAACTTTGAACATCTCCACAGCTCTGAATAGCCTGAAATTCCTCCCGGAGCAAGGGGAGATAATGAGCATGGTGTGGAGCCACTTTGAGGCAGGCTCTCCTCTGTCTGGTAGGAGTCTGTCACAGGCCATTTCCCATTTATCCTCCTAGTTTCAATTGAATGCAGAACTTTCTGCCTTGTGCTCCCACCTAAGGGTTTGGCTGCAAGCTTCTGTGAAGATCTATAAAAATGCTTGGCAGTAGCTTAGGGCTGGTTCTTAACAGAGCAGGGACTAGGATGAGGCAAGAAAGACACCTAGTGGACAAAACCGAGGGGCGCAGTAACAGGGCTGTGCAATACGGATCCTGCCCTGCTCCTCAACAACAGATCCACTCGCCATTCCTGACATCTGTCATCTAGTTCCTCTGTTTGGTGTCATGCTGTGAGACTAGGGATACCTGTAGCTGACACCCCACTGACTGTCTTTTGCTGTGAATACAAAACTGTCTAAATCCATTTGGGCTTCTTGCTGAGTCAATGGAAGTGTGACAAGCCAGTAGAGCAGGTGCTACCATGCTACTGCTGATAGACTGCTTAACCACTTGGCAGTCTCCTTATCATTGTTATGAATTGATACGTTCTTAAATTATCTTCTCATTTCATTTGTCTCGATAATATCCTGTTACTTAACAGGATACTGGTCCTCTTGGCTAATGCACTTCCACACTATTTCCATGTTAGTGCTTCTGCTTCTTAAATGCATTGGTTAGGCTTCATGGTTGTCATTATGTTGCATTATATCCCTAATTCACTAAAGCAGATCAGTTCATCAGAAGCGGTTCATTAAAGCTTAAAACAAAGATAGAAGCACAGAAACACTGCAACTTAGCATAATGCCCAAAAGGCAAATGGTGAGCTGGATTTCAATGCAAATGCTGAGCTTTTGCCTGCTAGAACATGAAAATCTATTGTCACAGTTAAGAACAGAAATGGCTATCTAAACCCAGCTTTCCCTGCAATGGTGATCAATTATTAGCCCTGGAACCCAGGGTGTTGTGTGTGAAATTTCATTCAATAGTGACATGAAGCCATCAAAACTGACTTCTCTGGTAAACCAATCAGGTTTTTCTGGAACAAACAAATTAATGCTTTCCAGCCTGGGTGATGAAGGACTGTTGAGGAAGCAAGAAATAAATTTGAGTCTGTTTGTTAACAAATTTTACCCTGCCCTAAATGGGCATTGGGTACACTCTTCCAGAGTGAAGTTGGCTGACATTCAGGGAAAAAAGCTACTCACATAAATGTTTGAAATGAGAGATAGGAAAAGAATAACTTTTTCACAATACCGATGTGAAAGTTGTCAATCTCAAGATGGAGTCACTCTGTCAAACCCAAATAGAAAAGTCAGGTCAGAAAGGGAAAGCCCTCCTGCACACATGGCTATGATAAGAACAATAACAAAGACTCTTTGAAGGTCTCTTATGCACAAATGCCTGTAACAAGAACTTTTGCCAAGGACTTTCTAACCTGTGTCTTGCTTGGTGACTCACAATGACAGCTAGCCAAATTACGCAAGAATGCTTGCCCGGCGCACCATCTACGCTAATTAACTGACATCATTTTCTGTGATAAGCCACTGTAACCAACGTTCCCTTTGTTTCAAAACAAATTACATGTACTTCTTTTGCCTTTAAAAGTTTCCCCTTGCCTCAACCTCCAGTGTTCACTAGGGCACCAGTATTCTGCACTGCAATTCTTCTTCTTATTCCCAATTAAACTCAATATTTTCAGAGAGTCTCTCTGCTGGTTTCTTAGGTTGACACCAAGAATATCAGTAATGATGATTTATATAATTTCAGGTAGCTTGTTCTAGTGTCAAGTGTTAAGCCTTGGAGATATACATATATTCATTATATTAATCTTTAATAGAAGCCATCGGGATTCCTAAAGAAAACCCAATTGTAGGAAAAATAACTCAATCGCGTGTTATCTTCATCAGGTGAAATAAGTCAGAGATCAATGATGTATTATTGAGCATACTTAAAGTTCACATCCATATGCTGCAACCAAATCTGAGCTGAGTGTGGCCAAAAATTGATCTGAGAATGCATTCACTGCTATTTCTCATGTTTCAACCTCTCAGCTTTTCAGTGAGCTTGGCTTATCACTTTAGGTTTGCAGTTAGTTTTTCATTAGATATGTCATCTCTATCAGCTTCAGAACTGAAAATCATACAAGAAATGTCCCTTTTCAACAACATAAGCACCTTTTATGATATTTTGGTATTATCCAGCATCCAATTTCATTTCGTGTTGAAAATGCAATTAGGTTGTCATTCCCAGGTCTCTCTTCCAATTTTCCACCATCTTTCATTTTTTTCAGAGAATATTTCATGTGCTAATGATCATCCCTTTCAGCTTTTCTGACAAACTGAATCTATTAAGAAAAAGGCTACGTAGATATATATTGGAGATATGCCCCAGGTAATTTTGTCTAGTATTCTTTCTAATACAGTAATGTTTAGCACCATTCCTGGCAAAAGATCACTCATCCCTCTGAATGCTTCCAGGGATGAGGAGCTCAGTACTCTTCATGGTAGAGAGTTTTGCTCACTTTAAAAAAAAAAAAGTCCCTATTTTACTCCCTGGGACCTTCCCCTACATAATTCTACTTTTGTTCTCAATAATTATATTAAATCCCTCTTTAATAGAATGATCTTTCATCAAATATTTAAAGATACTAACAAGTCTGTCCTAAGCTGTTCCTCTTAGGGGCTTTCTCAGGGATTACCATTTCTCATATGGTAAGGTATTTCTAGTCGGTATGTTGGTTGTTCCAAATATTCTTCAAATGTGTCAATGACTCTTTTAATGATCATCCATTCCCTGTATTCTGTACCTCTCATCAAACGGGCCATATTCATGTTTCCTAAACTCATATTTGCTCTCTCTTTTAAAACTATAAAGAAGGATTTTTTCTCTTTTAAATTTCAAACAAAGTGCTTTTTGTTTGTTTGTTTTTTGGACAGTCTTGCTCTGTTGCCCAGGCTGGAGTGCAGTGGCACCATCTTGGCTCACTGCAACCACTGCTTCCCAGGTTCAAGCGATTCTCATGCTTCAGCCTCCCAAATAGCTGGGATTACAGGTGTATGCCACCATACCTGGCTAGTTTTTGTATTTTTAGTAAAGGCAGGATTTTACCATGTTGGCTAGGCTGGTCTTGAACTCCTGACCTCAAGTGGTCCACCCATCTCGGCCTCCCAAAGTGCTGAGATTATAGGCGTAAGCCACTGCGCCCAGCCTGTTTTTTTTTAAAGGACAATTTTTTATGGAGGTATAACTAACATACCATACAATTCACCCTTGTATTTTTGAGACAGGCTCTCCTGGGCTCGAGTGCAGTGATGCACATGGTTCACTGCAGCCTCAACCTTCTCAGCTCAAGTGATCCTCCCACTTCAGCCTCCTTAGCAGCTGGGACTACAGGTGCATGCCACCACATACAGCTAAATCTCGTATTTTTTGTAGAGAGAGGGTTTTGCCACATTGCCCAAGCCAGTGGCAAACAATTCACCCTTTTAAAGTATAAAACTGAGTGGTTTTTGGTATAGTCACAAGGCCATGTGACCATCACCACTCTCTAATTCCAAAACATTTTAATGACTTCAAAAAGAAATCCTGTATCCATTAAACAGTCCCTTGCCATTCCTCTTTCTATTCTTAGCAACCACTAATCTACTCTAATAGACACACTAACCTGTTTCTATGGGTTTGCCTTTTCTAGATTTTTCAAATAAAGAGAATCACATGATATGTGGCCTTTGGTGTCTGGCTTCTTTCTTAGCAAAATGTTTTTGAGTTTCATCTATGTTGTAGCATGTATCAATACCTCATTTTTTTATGTCTGAATAATATTTCATTGCAAAAATCAACTGCATTTTGTTTATTCATTCACCAGTTGATAGATATCTGGGTTGTTTCTACTTTTTGGCTACTGTGAATAATGTTGCTATTATTCACATTATTCAGAATAATCCTGCTATTTTTTCATGAACTATAGTTCATGAAAAAAATTGTGTATTAATAAGTATATGACATTTTTTCATGAACTACTCATTTCAGATACAAATTTTTGCATTCATTCTCTTGGGTATGCATCTAGGAGTCAAATTGCTACGTCACATGGTAACTCTGCTTAACTTATTGAGGAATTACCAAACTGCTCTCTCTGTCCCTCTCTCTCTCTCTCTCTCTTTCTTTTTGAGACAGAGTCTTACTCTGTCACCTAGGCTGGAGTATAGTGGTGTGATCTTGGCTCACTGCAACCTCCGTCTCCCAGGTTCAAGCAATTCTCCTGCCTCAGCCTCCCAAGTAGCTGGGATTATAGGCGTGTGCCTCCATGCCTGGCTAATTTTTGTAGTTTTAGTAGAGACAGGGTTTTGCCATATTGGCCAGGCTGGTCTCAAACTCCTAGCCTCACGTAATCCACTCACCTCAGCCTCCCAATGTGTTGGGATTACAGGTGTGAGCCACCACGCCTGGCCAACAAAGAGTTATTACCAAAAAGCAAAACAGCTTTGAAGAAAGTTGGTCTTTAAAACAAACTATTACTTCTAACATTTATTGTTATTATTAACATTAGATATAAATTATATCGTATCTTTGTCACCAAGCATGGTCTTCTCTCTTTTGTGTGAATACATATTAGAATTTGTCTAGCTTATGGAAAGCACTCAATAAAAATATTCATATTGTTAGCCATTATTAGTATTATGTACCTTTAAGAGGATTCAAATTGAGTTGCCTTTTCTCTAGGATTATATTATTTCTATCTGCTTTGAATAGTAAATAGGATACACCTAATATATGATGCATTGTTGAGGTCAAAGTCAAACAGGGTGATATTACTCAAATGTTCCTGCAATTATTTCTTTCCAAGTTTCCCCAACAAAGTGCCTTGATTTTAAGCCTGAGGATTGAGCCACTGTGGAGCAGGTCTCCTGGGCTCCCACATGGCAGATGTAGCTTCCGATGTTGACACTGGCCAGGGCCTTTACAAACAAGCCAGGCCTAACAGGTTCAACAGTGACAGCATGTGCTTTAGTGAGGGCATTGATCTTATCCTCTGTGATGCTCACCACATCATCATTCAGGGTGAGGGTTGAGTAGATGCAGGGGAGCTTGGAAATGAAGACAGGGGCCATGGTGCGGGTAATGCAGGGCTGTCTCTGCCAGGCATGGTGTTAGTTACCAAACGAAGTGGGCCTCACCCCAATGCAGCTTAAGCTTCTTCAGGACAGAGCACCTTGGCAGCAGATGAGAAAAGGGAGCAATTTCTTAAAATAAGACAACAACAAAGTTTACCACATCAATTGATTCTTCCTTTCCC
The DNA here is from genome assembly GCA_963573385.1 of Cacajao melanocephalus. Lineage (NCBI taxonomy): Eukaryota > Metazoa > Chordata > Mammalia > Primates > Pitheciidae > Cacajao > Cacajao melanocephalus. The sequence goes on along the minus strand of CAUYLG010031843.1, from coordinate 96,927 downwards.
GAAACATTCCTCTGTAGCATGCAATGCTGTTTGGTAGCATTTTATCCATAGTAGAATTTTTTTTTTTTTTGAGATGGAGTCTGACACTGCTGCCCAGGTTATAGTGCAGTGGCGCCATCTCGGCTCACTGCAGTCTCCACCTCCTGGGTTCAAGCAACTCTCCTGCCTCAGCCTTCTGAGTAGCTGGGACTACAGGCACACGCCACCACGCCCAGCTAATTTTTTTGTATTTTTAGTAGACGGGGTTTACCATGTTGGCCAGGATGGTCTCGATCTCCTGACCTCATGATCCGCCAGCCTCGGCCTCTCAAAGTGCTGAGATTACAGGCATAAGCCACCACGCCAGGCCATAGTAGAATTTCTTTCAAAATTGGAGTCAATCCTCTCAAACTCTGCCGCTGCTTTGTCAACGAAGTTTATGTAATATTCCAAATCCTTTGTTGTCATTTCAACAGTGTTCACAACAGCTTCACCAGAAGTAGGTTTCATCTCAAGAAATCACTTTCTTTGCTTATTCATAAGAAGCAGCTCCTCATTCATTCACATTTTACCACGAGATTGCAACAATTCAGTCCCATCTTCAGGCTCCACTTTTAATTCTAGTTTTCTTCCTATTTCTACCACATTTGCAGTTTATTCCTACGCTGAAGTCTTGAACCCCTCAAGTCATCCATGTGGGTTGGAATCAACTTTTTCTAAACTTCCAAACTCTTACTAATGTTGATATTTTTACCTACTCTCATGAATCACAAATGTTTTTAATGGCACCTAGAATGGTGAATCCTTTCCAGAAAGTTTTCAATTTACTTTGCCCAGATCCATCAGAGGAATCACTATCTATGACAGCTATAGCTTATCAAATGTATTTTTTTTTTGAGACAGAGTTTCACTCTGCTGCCTAGGCTGGAGTGCAATGGCATGATCTCGGCTCACTGCAACCTCTGCCTCCCAGGTTCAGGTGGTTCTCAGCCTCAGCCTCCCAAGTAGCTGGGATTACAAGTGTGTGCCACCACACTTGGCTAATTTTTGTATTTTTAGTAGAGACGGGGGGTTTCACCATGTTGACCAGGCTGGTCTTGAACTCCTGACCTCAGGTGATCTACCTGCCTCGGCCTCCCAAAGTGCTGAGATTACAGGCATGAGCCACTGTGCCTGGCTGAAATGTATTTCTTAAATAATGAGACTTGAAATTTGAAATTGCTCCTTGATCCATGGGCTGCAGAATGGATGCTGTGTTAACAAGCACGAAAATAACATTCATCTCCTTGTACATCTCCATCAGAGCTTTTGGATAACAGATGCATTGTCAATGAGCTGCCATATTTTGAAGGCATTTTTTTTTTAAGCAGCAGGTTTCACCAGTGGGCTTAAAATATTCAGTAAACCATGCTATAAACAGATGTGCTATCATCCAGGCTTTCTTGTTCCATTTATAGAGCACACGCAGAGTAGATTTAACATAATTCTTAAGGACCCTAGGATTTCCAGAATGGCAAATGAGCATTGGTTTCAAGTTAAAGTTACTAGTTGCATTAGACCCTAACAAGAGTCAGCAGGTCCTTTGGAGCTTTGAAGCCAGGCACTGACTTCTTCTCTTTAGCTATGAAAGTCCAAAATAGCATCTTCTTACAAAAGAAGGCTGTGTTATTGAAAATCTGTTGTTATTTAGTGTACCTACCTTAATCAATGATCTTAGCTGGATCTTCTGGATAAACTGCTGCAGCTTCTTCATCAGCACTTGCTGCTTCACTTTGCACTTTATGTTATAAAGAAGGCTTCTTTCCTTAAACCTCATGAATTAACTTCTGCTGGCTTCCAACTTTTCTTCTGAAGCTTCCTCACCTCTCTCAGTCTTTGCAGAATTGAAGAGAGTTAGGGCCTTACTCTAAATTATGCTTTGGCTTAACGGAATGTTGTGGCTGGTTTGATCTTCTATCCAGACCAATAGAACTTTCTCTATATCATCAATAAAGCTGTTTTGCTTTCTTATCATTCTTGTGTTCATTTAAGTAGCATTTTTAATTTCCTTCACATTCACAACTTGACTAACTGTATGGCACAAGAGGTCTAACTTTTGGCCCATCTTGGCTATCAATATGTCTTCCTCACTAAGTTTTACCATTTCTAGCTTTTGGCTTAAAGTGAGAGACATGTCACTCTTCACTTCAACACTTAGAGGCCATTGTAGGAGTATTAAGTGGCCTAATTTCAATATGTTTTGTCTTGGAATAGGGAGGCCCAAGGAGAGGGACGGGGGGCGGAAAGACCTGTTGATGACACAACACACACACAATATTTATCAATTAAATTTGCTGTCTTAATGGGCATGGTTGATGGTGCCCCAAAACAATAACAACAGTAACACTAAAGATCAGTGATCACAGATCACTATAACAGACATAATAATAATGAAAAGTTTGAAATACTGCAAGAATTATCAAAACTTGACAGAGATATGCTGTTAGAAAAATGGCACCGACAGATTTGCCCTACATAAGGTTGCTTCAATTTGTTAAGAATGCAATATCTGAGAAGCACAAGAAAGTGGTGCACAATAAAATGAGGTATGCCTGTTGAATGTGCGTCCATCCCCTCAGGGAGTGTACAGAGTGTAGCTATGAACACAAACTGCTACAGTGATTTTGCCATCTCAAGGAAAGCCGGCTGTACGTGGAAGGGGATGCTGTTGAAGGCAGAGCAAAGACAGAAATAAATATGGGTCCTGGATTATATCGTTGAGTTGCTGAGGCAACCAACCTTGATGTCTGTCATAATACTCCAGTTACAGAAGTCAAGATATCCCCTTATTGTTTAAGCCAATCTATTTTGCATTTTGTGGAAGATGCAAAGATATGCTGCCCAGATTCCCTTTCAAGGAAGCACGTGCTGCCCAGCTGTAGGAAATGGGGTTAGCAGGCAGCCCCCGGCTATTTTCTTCAGGGTCTGCTTCAGCTGCAGACGGCCACCTTGCTTGAGATCACACCTTTTCTAGGGCAGACTGCATCTAGTATAAGAGGCTGGCCATTGTTGCCTGACAATGATACTCTTGATGGGCAATACTTACTCTAGAGTTCACTCCAAGGATGGCTGAGGATTTGCTGAACCTGAATAGCAGTTCAACTTCTTCCTCTGAACAATCTTGCTTCCACTCCATTCCTAATAAAAATCTTTTCTCTCATCTCTACGTGACTGTCTACTTCTGGAATACCCAATCTGTGACAAGGTTTCTGTAACAACGGGCAAAAGCATCCTCAGATTCAGCAGGCTAGTTTGAATTCAGTCTTGTCTAGAGGAAGAGAAATGCACTCATGTTATCTTAGTTTTGGCTTTGTATTACGGAAAATTTCCAGCATGCACAAAGAGAAAGGAATATAATGAAACAACAATATCAATATATGACAAATATTTATCATTTGATACCCTCATGTGTTATTTTAAAATAAGTCCTAGACATTATATTACTCCATCCAAAAATACCATAGTGCACCAATGTTTGCCTTGGGATACAATACAATGCCTTTTTCTCCATTCTCCTCCCAATCCAACTCTTCTTTATGTTGTTTCATCTTTTCTTCCTCTTCCCACCACCATAGCTTTAAAAAGAGGAAGTGTTTTAATAGGAGAAGGGGCAGGGGTGGCAGTAGTAAGGGATAGAAGGTACCAGAACAAATACTGGAATCTTTTCATTCATTCAACAAACATTTTAAACCTATCCTCTCTCAAAGTCTTGGGATACTCAATCATCACCAGTGTAGGCAGTTGTTTGGATAGCTGGTACTGGACAATGATGTTTTTGTTCAGCCAGAAAGGAAGAAAGGGAAAGAGTCCCTTAATACATGCCATCTAGTGGTCACAGTGATAAGTAACATGCATGTTTTCTACTAGAATACAAAGTTTGTTCTATGGAACAAATAGGAAATTAAGGCCAGAGGGGTAAAGTGATTTAAGGTCGTTAATAGCAGAGCTGGGCATAGAACCCAAACAAGCTGACTTTAAGACCTGTGTAGGCCGGATGTAGTAGCTCATGCTTGTAATCTCAGCACTTTGGGAGGCCGAGGCAGGTGGATCACTTGAGGTCAGGAGTTCAAGACCAGCCTGGCCTATGTCAACTAAAAATACAAAAGAAAAATGAGTTGGGCATGGTGGTGGGCTCCTGAAATCCCAGCTACTTTGTGAGGCTGAGGCAGGAGGCGGAGGTTGCAGTGAGTTGAGATCATGCCATTGCACTCCAGTCTGGGTAACAAGAGCAAAACTCTGTCTAAAAACAAAAACAAAAACAAAAAAACCTGTGTAAATTGTGATTGTTTGAAACGTCAAAATGTCATTCATATGATTTTAAATTTGATTAAAGCATCATCCTGTTTTCTATTTATTTGTATTAAGTTATAGCATATTAGTGCCAAAGTAGAAAAAGTGCTATTGGTTGAATGAGGGAAAAAGATGGGCCTATGAGATAACATTAACATTGAATTATTGTCCATTAAAAGGTCCCATTACCAAAATTTCAATACTAATAATAATGCCTATGCTAGCTCTGTCAGATTCCTAAACAAAGGTTGAATAATTATTAAGAGAAATTGCTTCCAATTAGAGAAAACTAAATGCAATTATGCCACATCATTGACAGTGCATTTACAGAGTCTATGTTACCATCTGAAGTTTCTTGGATCTGTTACTTATTCCTGTCCAGCCAGTTAAAATCGAAGGTAGAGATCATAGGAGCTATACTTCGCTCTTCATTTCTGGGTAAATATAAGAAGTTTGCCAGGGGAATGGGAATACTGTGTTTCAAATGAATCCAGCAATAGCCACACCAACATTTAGACGATGGTCACAATCATGCGGCATCTAGGTTATATTGCCCTTGTCTCTCCAGGACTGGGATTTTCCTAATCTTTTTCACTAGTGAGGGGAGGACGTAAAAGTGAATCTACCCTTACCTTATTCACATTTTGAGGCAGATTTTGGGAATGCGGAGAGGTGGTGAGCATTTTGAGACTCTTCTTCTGGTGCTAGTATTGAAATTCATTGCGTAACATTTCATAGCCACTCCTTTGGATCCAATGTTCCTTACCTGTAACAGCAAGAGATTGACTAAGTGATTGCTTCTTAAGTTCCTTTCAGTTCTGTCATTCTGTGAATTTCTTTGTGCTAAGGATAAATCTTCATCTCAGCTGGTCCCTTCCACTTTTTCCTGGGTTGACTTCCTTCCTCCCATAAATATTTATTGAGTATCTTCATGTTCTTGAGGGTAAGGCCTGGGTTTTATTCAACTTTCCCCCATTACCTAGCACCACTAAGCAGGTGATTTCCAGTAGGGTTGAAGTTGGTTTCTATTTAAGATTCCAACCAACTTTGTCTGGAGGGGCTCACAGTTCCGAAGAAGATTCCAGGCATCATCAATTAATTACTTAATTAAAAACTGAGTATCTGTAAAACTTCAAAGAAAAAAGTGGGGTGGGGGTATGAAGGGTGGCAGGAAATCTGGTTCCAGTCGTCCTTAAGCACAGGTATGTTCCAACAGGGAATAAGAGTGCATAATGGTGCAAAAAGTAATGGTTAACACTAATTGAATGCTTTCAATGTGCCAGCGCTTTCCATGTATTATCTCAAGTAATACACACAATCATCCTATTTTCTATTTACTAGTATTATGTTTCACTTGAAGTGGGCACAGAGATCCTCAGAAAATGGGATTTAAAATAAAACGACAGAGGTTAAGTAACATGCCCAGGTAACACTGTTAGAAGTGAGAGGCAGCATTTGAAACCAGACAACGCAACCTCACAGCCTGCAGTCCTAGCACTTCCCTAGGTAGATAAATAAGAAAAATCACAGTAACAATCGTGATTTCTCCAAGAGGCAAGACGAATTTGAACAGTGATGAGTTCAAGCTACAGAAGGAGCAGAGGGAAGTGGCTGCCGAAGAGAAGGCTAAAGACGTCTGCAAAGAGATAATATGCACTTTTCCAGGCTAGATACACAGGTGGAGAGGCAAACCGGCGGAATAAAACCCGACAAGCAAGATCTGGAGCGCGCCAGGACGACAGAATAACGCAAGCAACAGGTCGGAAGTGACGTCACTAGCCGAGTCTGGCGCTCAGCGGGACTGCAAGACAGGTGGGATTCCGACCGGAAGTGGCGCACGGGAAGTTACGCGTGGAGGCGGTACCTGGTTGTGGAGGGTGACGCCACGGGAGGGGCGGGGCGGAGCGTCTTGGGTCAGCTGGGAGCCTCCGATCCCCAACAGGTAAACCTGCCAGCAAGATCTGAACGGTGGCGGGGGTGGAAGCTGGGGTTGGTGGCCCAGTCCGCTCGGGGCCCTAAGTTCAGGTGGACAGAGGTTAGGTAATGGACAACATTAGCATTAGGTAGTGGCTGGAGAAAAGGCTCCTTAGCATGAGACTGCTTGAGGGGCTGAGGATGTCGAGAACTCTTGGGAACTTGGTCTTGGGGGCCCGAGGTTGTCGAGAAAATACAGACAAGGTTGAGTCTTCTAGGAATGACACATGGCTGGGGATCATGGGTTTCCGATCATTGGCGCTTATGTTGGAGAGATGGAGCCTGGGACACTGAGATGAGTTGACCTAGGGTTCACCCACCCTGACCTGTTCTGCTAATAGTGGACAGGGCCCTCGGCTTTTTGTCTGTTAACTCATAGCACAGTGCCTTGCCACAAGTAGGCATTCTTTAGATGCTGTCGAATGAATGAATGAATGAACCAACCTGATTCTGGCTCCCCAGAAGATACTCTCCCAAATTTCAGTATACTAACCTCTGAATGTAGAAATGACTCCAGTTTAGTTTACTAACCAGTGGTTTATGAGGATGCTGGTGCAGGAGATACCCAGGACGTTGTTGGTTTTTGTTAGTTTTGTTTTTTATGGTTATTGAAATTTAGAAATGTGTCTTAATATTCTTCTCCAGGTGGAGAAGATGAGTCATTTGCTTTGGCTTCTTTCAGGTTCCTTTACTTTTCGGGGAAGAACTTCTAGGGCAATGATACCAGGGAGGAGTTGGACAGTTGTAAATAAGCTGCTGTTGTAGCACTGACTGTTCTCAATGCTTTGTTTTCAGCAAAGTAAACTTACTTTCCTTTTTCTTGATGTTTTCTTCGTTATCTTATAAGTAAATGTGCTACTTATATTTGAGATGTGAGAATTATAACTCACGATAGTTATAATTGAGAATATACCTTATATTTTCAATTATAAAAATGAAAATGGTAATTTATAAACATCCAGAGATTACACCTGGTGTTTATAAATAAGGTTAACTCCTTCCAAACAGTTGTATTAGTAGAGGGTCCCCAAAAGAAGATTAAGCTGTTTCTTTTGTTGGAAGTACTTGTTTAGGTACTTAAATGTGATAAATAGAGGGGCTGGGCACAGTGGCTCACGCCTATAATCCCAGCACTTTGGGAGGCCAAGGCGGGCAGATCACTTGAGGTCAGGAGTTAGAGACCAGCCTGGCCAACACGGTGAAACCCCATCTCAGCTAAAAATACAGAAAAAATTAGCTGGGCGGGGCACTAGCCTATAATCCCAAATACTCAGGAAGCTGAGGCACGAGAATCGCTTGAACCCGGAAGGTGGCGGTTGCAGAAGCAGAGATTGCGCCACTGCACACCAGTCTGGGCAAAAGAGTGAGATTGTCTCAAGAAATATAAATAAATAAATAAAATTAAAAAAATAAAAATTTAAAAAATGTGATAAAAACTAGTCAGGGACCTAAAAAACAACTACTGTAACCAGATTGGCTTGGTTGTCAAATGGAAAAAAAGTGCAGATGAGACTGTCCTCAGGCTGTGTAATGAAATCTTGGCATGTATCACTAGTGAGGTGAAAGTGGGTATGGGCTAGATAATGAGATAGCAGCTCTGGAGAGGTTTCAGAATCTTACCATTAGATTAGGTATAGTGGGGTAGGAAACCCTGAATTTATGCCATACTGGGGTGTGTGTGTGTGTTTTACAAAGACGACACTAGTAGGCATTTTTTAGATTTAAAATCTAAGATGTTCTTAAAATAGGTTGAAAATTCCAAAAAGTTGACATGTAAATATATTATTGCACTATTTAAATTTTAAGTTTACCTAGCCTTAAACCTTGTTTTCCCAGTATCTGGAAAGTGCCCATAATCATGCCCATTTGTGTATATTCTTACTGTGGTGCCACCTTTAGAATATACGTAAAAATAAGGTACAAAGTAATGTTTTCAGGTCCTCTAGATTTATGTTAATGTTACTGTCTTACTTAAAAATTAAGTCGCCAGGCATGGTGGTGCAAGCCTGTAATCTCAGCACTTTGGGAGGCAGAGGCAGGCAGATCAAGAGGTCAGGAGTTTGAGACCAGCCTGGCCACCACAGTGAAACCCCGTCTACTAAAAATACAAAATTAGCTGGGCATGGTGGCGTGTACCTATAACCCCAGCTACTTGAGAAGTTGAGGCAGGAGAATCACTTGAACGTGGGAGGTGGAGATCGCAGTGAGCACAAATCACCACTGCACTCCAGCCAGGGTGACAGTGCGAGACTCTGTCTCAAAAAAAAAAAAAAAAATCCAGTCTAATTTTGCTACCTCAGTCTCCTGTTCAGTGTGATGGCAATCTGCTGTTGTGATGTCCACTAAATTTTGCACATCTAAATCTCTGTGTAGTATAATTTTTATTCATAATGAGTTGCTATCTAAATGGTAACTTAGGTCTGTACATTGACATTCTTGAGGTTTTCAGTTTTGCAGAACACTGATATCTATGGACTCTAAAATGGACTTCATTTAAAGAAACCACGGACCATTAATGGACAAAAACATGAGTCAATATGTATTGTGGCATTCAAATCCTAGCATTTTGGGAGAGGTAAGTAGTTGATTGTTTTATATTTGGTGAGATGGTAGAACAATCTTAAATTTGCCTAGGAAACTATAGGATTGTGATTGAAAAGGATAGTTCTTAATCTGTTTATGTTTTAATCAGGACTTCCAAAGAGAGGTTTGTTTTGTATATATAAAGCAATTGTTCTTATTTTCCTGTAAAGTTGATCAGAAATTTAAGATTGGGAAGCTATAATTACATTGTTCCTTGAAGGTTACTGCTCTGCTTTCTTTTTTGGCAGGGAACCTCCTTTCATCATTTTACATCCTGGTAGAAATAATTTAATCTGTGGGTACCCGGTAGAAATGAGGCCTCAGATAGTCATTTAAATCCTCTTGCATTTAAGTTTGGCTATGTAATAGTATATGTATCAAATCTACTGGTCAATTTTATCTTGAGCCTCAAGTTTAAGCAAGAAAAGAGGCCAAAAAAGGTCTTTTTTTCTTTATCCTGCCTTATTTATGCTATTTTATTTTTTCTTTCTTCTTTTAAAAAAATTATTAGGTGGTTGATTCTCCAGGCCTTTTACCTTTCTGTCTCAAAGGGGTAAAGTTTCTTTTTTCCCATTTTACCTTTTTTTTTTTTTTTTTTTTTTATGAGACAGTCTTGCACTGTGCCCAGGCTGTAGTTCAATGGCGCGATCTCGGCTCACTGCAACCTCCGCCTCCTGGGTTCAAGCAGTTCTCCTCCCTCAGCCTCCCGAGCAGCTGGGACTACAGGCTTGCGCCACCACGCCCAGCTAATTTTTTTGTATTTTTAGTAGAGACGGGGTTTCACTATGTTAGCCAGGATGGTCTCGATCTCCTGACCTCATGATCTGCCAGCCTCAGCTTCCCAAAGTGCTGGGATTACAGGCATGAGCCACTGCGCCCGGCCCCATTTTACCTTTTTTAACTGATCAGTTTGTTCATTTTCAGAACGTTAACTTCTAACTTTATGATACTATTTGGCACCTTTTAATCACTAAGCGTTAAATTTGTAGTTTTTTGCTGGTTTCCTTTGTAGATGCACTGGCTTCTTGTTTAGAATTGGTTTAATTCTATAGCAGGTAGTACTTCTAGGAATTCATCTTTCAGATATATATGGCCTTACACACAGAAATTTGTATACAAAGATTTTTGTCACCATATTGTTTGAAATTAAAGAAAAAACAATAGCCTAACTAGAACCTGTTAGAAATAGCCTAACTATGTTTCAACTGAGGTCTAGTTAAATGACTGCCTTTACACAAAGTAATACTTAGCAGTTCTTAGGATAAAGTAAGTGCAGAGATGCAGATACGGAAAAATCTCTAATATACATTGTGAACTGAGAAAACAATAAAAAGAACTATACATATAGTATGTTTTCATTTGTGTTTATATAAAGCATACATTTATATACATACATACAAAATTTCAAACCAGTGTAAGAAATTACTGACAGATACCCCTCGGGAATGAGACTAGGGACCTAGAGTAGGAAGAAGAGACTCACATCTCACATTTTTTCTGTATACTTTTTCTGATGGGTTGATTTTTTTTTACTATGAGCATGTTTGTATTTTCATAATACTAAGAAGCAAACAGCAAGGTGTTAGGATAACTTTACAATTGTAAGAGCCTTTTACTATTCCCTTATGACTTACCGTTCTTATAATACTTGCACTATTTAGAAGAAGTAGAGTTACGCAAATAAGTTTTTTCAGAGCTGCAATCCATTACAAGCTATTGTAACAGATTTTAAACCTTGACATTAGATTGTTACTATTAATAAGATCTTATGAGTACTAAGGGCTTAGTCCTGCCAAATTCAGTACTCATTTACAGCATATCACGTGTTGCTGACCTGACCAGGTGATATAGTGGGTGTTACTTTGTTTGCAAGCTAAGTTAGTATTGCAGTGGCATAGTTCTGAACTTCTCAATATTACTGAATGGGATGAACTTTGTTTTATTTGAATTGCTATTTAGGGACTTTAAAAATAATTCTTACTATTATTTTACCTTGTTCTTGATGTTTAGAATTGGCTTAAGGCATTTTGAAGAATGGCTTGTTCTCTCTGTTAGTAAAATCAGTAAACCAGAAAAATAATTTATATATATGGTAGTCTCATTTTGTATTACTTCGAATTGGCTGATTATCTGCCTTGGGTATGCAGCAAAAAATTCTAGTGACTTTTACTTTGATAATCATTTCTGTCTTCCCACACTTTTATTGTAGGACATTTGGAATAGTAGTAATAGATAAGTAAAATGAATTCTATGAAAAATATAAAGATACAATAATCTTAATCCTCATTTTATTAATAGGGATTTTATTAGAAACTTGCTTGAGAATAGGCTTTGTAAGATACATTTGTGTATGATGCCACTGATTGCGTGTCTTGTTAAAAATCATAATGAAGGCTGCTAACTAGGGATTGAGTCATGGTTAGTAGAATAGAAGAGATTATGTTATGTCTGCCATTTTATATCATACTTAGCAGAGTATTTTGCACATAGTCATCTCTGTTAAATGATGTTGCTTTGCTTCTTAATGTCCTTGGGATTAATCATTATCATCATGAAGGGGAAATCAGTGAGTGGGATGCCTAGAGTAAGACTCCTTATTCTGGCTAAGTGAATGGATAGCAATGAATTTAATCCAAGGACAGACTGTTTTCCTAAATCAAGAGGATAGAATATGGTAAAGGTGATGTGGAAAGAAAGGAGATGACACTGAATGTAAAAGTTACATGTAGAGAACACAGATTTGAGGAAAGATGCCTCTATATGTGTGTTTATAGATATATGTAGTACATTATATCTACATTTATGTATATTACCTACATATGTTCCAGAAACATATATAGAGAGAATATATATATTCCAGAAATATATATTTTTTCATATATATATTCCAGAAATTTATATTTTTTCATATATATATTCCAGAAATATATATTTTCTCATATATATATATTCCAGAAAATATATATTTTCATATATATATTCCAGAAGTATATATATTTTCATATATATATTCCAGAAGTATATATATTTTCATATATATGTATGTGTGTGTGTATATATATATATATATATATATGAAAACCAGATAGGAAGTTATCCAGCTAATACAATGAGAAAAAAAATTCATTAAGGCCTTAGAGCTGGGCCTGTCATAGGCTAGTTCATGATTTTTAGAGTAGCTTAAATAATTTTGGAAGTTTTAAGATTATTCACAGAGTTGAAATGACAGGAAGGCAGACCTAAGCCTAAGTGAGAAAATTAAAATCTAGCAACATAAACTATTATGTTAGCCATATCTTTTCAGATTCTGTTTTGTATTGTTTTGGGGAGGGGAGAAAGAAGAGAGAACTCAAAAATGTATTGCTGTTCAATTTGAATTGAACTAGAACATTAGCCTTTCCTAGCATTCCAATTGTTTATGACCAAGATTAACTAAGATTAACAGATCCCATTAACCTATAAAACATTAATACACAAACATTGATTTAATTACCTTGCAGAACAGGAGAACTGTTTTTAATCAATTTTATGATCCTATAAAAGGGCGATGATGATGATCTCGGTTGAGGGTAATGGGACTATTTAGAAGACTTTGGAAGGGCTGGAGAAACTCCATAGGAAGTGTACTTGTTCTCCGTTATATGAAGCCAATTTTCATTCTAAATAAGAGAAAGTGTAGAACTATTTATAGTTAGCAGTGAAGCAGACGGTCGAGAGGCAGTGAAGCAGACTGTCGAGAGGCAGTGAACTCCTGGCAGTTAGGGTTGCTTAAGCAGAATTGGAACATCAGGAACATTGTAGAGGGGATTCTCCACTGTATGGGAGAGTATACTAGATTATTCTGGAGGCCTCTTTCAAATCTTAAAAACTTTTTATAGTGTAATGAAGTGATTCATTGTAGATGGGTTTATATCTGTTATTCCTATATTTAAATACTGATAGCTAACATATCCACTGGTCACTTATCTACCAACCTCAACTCACCCATAACCAGGGCATAAATTTTAAAATTACTTGCACTTCAGATTATAAGACACAAAATCAACATGCTTTTCTCAGGTCCTTACTCAGTTTACTTTTATTTTAAACACAGTTCTGATAGCCTTAATTAGCTGGTATCTAACTCCATGGAATATTAGAAGTAACAAATTATGAATGGGCCAGGAGCTCCTATTAGAGGCAAAGAAAAAAACTCATCAAGTTGACCAGCTAATTTAGAGTTGTAGCAACCTGAGTCCTTTTGATAAGATGAAAACAGCTGTATATTAATGGATATTCAAAATGATGTCCCTGACTGCACAGAAATAATTTACATTTAGTATTTTCAGTGGAAGTAGTTAGGGAAGAATACCTGAATTGTAGAAAGAGCTCCTCAGTGTGTTTAATAACAAAAGATGGATACTTCGGTGTTTGAACAGGCTGCATTGTACAGTGGAAAGAGCGCAGACTCTAGAGTAATGTAGACAGATTTGAATCTGGGCTCCATTCTCTTAATTAAGCTTTATTATTCATTTCAAGCCTCAGTTTCCTCAGCTGTAAAAAGGAATTTACTGAACGTTAGATAATGTATATAAAGGCTTGCCTATATTAGGTCTAAGTAAAAGCTGTTATTGTGACTATTTCATGATTACCATAAAGCTTACTTTATCTTGATTTTAAAACATTTGTGGCTGTTCAAATAGAGCAAGAACAAACTTATCTAATAGTTTTAGTGTAAGTGTAATATATATAATGCTAATAGTGGTGATGGCATGCTTGAAAAAACTTTTTAAAAATTGTACAAGTAATTCATTTCCACTGTACAAAAATTAGGTTATAGAAAGTATACCTAAGCAAAAAAATGGAGTAAAGTTTATCACTGTAATATTTTAGTGCGTGCTTCATTTTTAAACTGCTTTCACATTCTTACAGGGTGTCACTTCTGAGTAGTGACTGCTGAACCGGACTCTATATTACTACTGTTGGGGAATTTACATTAGTCACTGTGCTTTCTAATCATAACATGAAGTGAAAGATTGTGACATGGGACAATACTGATTAAAATAAAGTCCTGGTAAATTTTGTTGTATTGAAACCAGTTTTATAGAGTGGTGGGGTGTTGCTTTCTGTTCTGGAGCCAGAGAGCTCAAGTTTGAATCCCGGCTCTGCTATTTACCAGCTGGGTAACCACCCGAATTTCTTAATTTTTCTGTACTTCGGTTTCTTTGTCTGTAAATTGTGGATAATAGCAGGATCTAATTCATGGGTGGTTGTGAGGATATAAAGGAATTAATCTATATAATGTGTTTAGAGCAGTGCCCAGCACACATTAGCTGCTACGACTATTAATTTTTAGGCAGGTTTATACAAGCGTATAAGATAAACAGAATGAGCTACAAAATTAAGTCAGCGAGATTAAAAACCTCTTCTAAGAAAGAGAAGAAAGGGGTATGGGACAGAGTCTAGTGTCCCCTGAGGGACATAGGCCTCTGGTAATTATTTACTGAGCTGAAGTTTCAGATGGCTATAACTCATCTTTGGTTGCCTCATGCACATGTTTACAATATTTTTACTTTATGTTTTTCATTTGAACCTTGCAAAGGGGTCTGAATTTTTCCATTTGAAGGCATTGTTTCTTTTTCTCCCTGTTTAAATAGTTCAGTATTTTTGAACCATAATATTTCCACATCAGTTTCTTTCCCTTCTCCACAAAGTCAACATCTTTTTATGCTATCTCTTCCAAGAAGCATTTTGGCTACGCTTTCAGAGATCAAAAACTCTTTAAGACAATTTGATATCATGGCTAGAGATCAAAGAGATGCAAGAAATTGTCATTAAATCCGTTTATCCAACTACAACCCCAGGGGGATTCTGTAAGAACTTTAAATTCTGTTGCAATTTTCAGTGAAGAGTATTAATCAAAGAGATAAGCCAATGAACATATTTAGCCATTCTGTATACTATACCTTTTCAAAAAAATTCCTTTTCCTTTTCTTTCCCTTTGATTTTCTCCTTTTGTTCTTATACAGCATGGTATCTAGTAATCTGATTAAACTGACCAAAAGGTAGTTTTTAATTTCCCTTAAAAACATTATTAGACTTGTAGTAGAGTTTTTTTTGTGTTTGTTTTGTTTTCAAGCATCAAGTACCACGTTTTTGAAGACCATGGCCTATCATCATTATGCATTCAAGAGCTGAGTTTGAATAACCTCATCAAGACTTAGATCTTCTTCAGAAGCTTCAAGTCTCATCTGCATTAAAGCTTCCCCATTGAACCCTCTCACAAAAGTACAAGCTTAAAGGGACTAAAATCCATTAATACATTCCATTTTGTATCCCTTCCTCTGACTTCTCTTCAATTTCCTTGGCCTCTAGGGTCTTTCATATTGCTTATGTTTCTTTAGACTAGAGGCAAGGAGACAGGGCTTTCCAAAAAAGTATGTGTTCTGTGGCCATAAGTTTTCATTGGTAGCAAAGTATAAATTTAGCATGATGAATTTAGAATTAGGTCTTTAATGGCATCCTGTAAAAAGTTGAATTAATAGGCCAGGCACAGTGGCTCACGCCTGTAATCCCAGCACTTTGAGAGGCTAAGGCAGGCAGATCATCTGAGGTCAGGTGTTTGAGACCAGCTTGGCCAACATAGAGAAACCCCATCTCTACTAAAAATACAAAAATTAGCCAGCCCAGCTACTTGGGAGGCTGAGGCAGGAGAGGTTCACTTGAACCTGGTAGGTGGAGGTTACAGTGAGCCGAGATCATGCCACTGCACTCCAGCCTGAATGACAGAGTAAGACTCCGTCTCAAAAAAAAAAAAAAAAAAAAAGTTGAATTAACAATAAGAAAATGTGGATGAAGCGGTAAAAATATTTTGGGTTAGATTATACTCTCAGAAGCTGTGTGGTTTAGAGAAAAGGGCCCCCAACCTAAAAGTTAATGGTTCTTATTCTGTCAGCCTTGTACCAGGTATATGGTAATTGAGAAAGTCACTTAACCTCTCGGAACCTTGATTCCATTATCTGTAAAGTGAATCTGATATTTTCCCCGCCTGCTTCACAGGGTTGTTGTGAGGATCAAATGAAATAATGTACATAAAAAGGCAAATATAAAATGTATAATACAGACATAGGGTCCTGTTCCATAGTTGCAAGTCATTTCCTCATCTTGGGTGTAGGAAGGCAGGAAATTTAAACTCACTAAAAGCATGTACCTGTCTAGGCTGGATACATGGTAACAAGGCTATGTAAAATTTTTTTTCTCTGAGTTGAGTCCCTAAAGTACTATCATGGGCTAATTCTAAGAAGGAGCATGACTGTTTTTTATTCCCCTAAAATTATAGTTTAGCATTGTTAATGCTCTAGAGCAGTTATGGGAGTTATGGGTTATAACATATTAGTGATTTGTGAAACGTTTTTAATAAAATGTGACCAGCATTTTTTTTTAAATGAAAGAACATAGCATTCCACATGGTAAGAGTAAAAAATTGTTTTAGTCATATGTACAAATGTGTATATGTGAACGTGTGTGTACTTCATCATTAAATAAAATGTACTTTTTTTCTGAGTTGCAGTTGCTCTTCTTTTTTTTTTTTTTGTTCTTTTTTCTGAATGGAGTCTGGCTCTGTCACCCAGGCTGGAGTGCAGCAGCATGATTTTGGCTCACTGCAGCCTCCGCCTCCTGGGTTCAAGCGATTCTCCTGCCTCAGCCTCCTGAGTAGCGGGATTACAGGTGCCCAGCACTGTGCCTGGCTAATTTTTGTATTTTTAGTACAGACGGGGTTTTGCCATGTTGGCCAGGCTGGTCTCAAACTCCTGACCTCAGGTGATCCGCCCGCCTTGGCCTCCCAAAGTGCTGGGATTACAGGTGTGAGCCACTGCACCTGGCCTCTTTTTCTTTTTGAGACAGGGTCTCACTTTGTTAACCAAACTGGAGTACAGTGGCACAGGCTACAGCAGTGGCATGATCATGGCTCACTTCAGCCTTGACCTTCTGGGCTCAAGTGATCCTCCCACCTCAGCTTCCCATGTAGCTGGGACAATAGGCATGTGCCACCACACCCGGCTGATTTTTTTATTTTTTGTGGAGATGGGGTTTCATCATGTTACCCAGGCTGGTCTTGAACTCCTGAGCTCAAGCAATTCACCCGCCTCGGCCTCCCAAAGTGCTGGGATTACAGACATGAGCCACTGTGCCCAGCCATCAGTTGCTGTTCTTGGAGTATCATTTTGGCACTAATGCCTTCCTATACATTTGCATTCCTAGGAGACTCAGCATTTTTTTTTCACTTTATACTACTGTAAATTAATATCAATTTGATTTATGATATAATTGAAATATTGTTTATTTCATAGCACTGAGAAAGCCTATATGGCTTATGGATATTTAATATTTTAATATCTATTCTGATACCCAGACTCTTAATAGTATTTAAAAGGTTGTGCCAGCCTCTGCTAGCAGAAAAATTATGTCAAATATTTTGCTTTTTAAATGTTTTTACTTGTATCTTTCTGGTCTAATGGGAAACAAAACCCTCCACTTAGCATTATTCGAGGACTAAGTAGAGAGAGCTGTAGAGAATGTAGTCAGCGTGACTGAGAATTTGATGGTCTCTAGAAAGGAAAATGCCATTTCTTTTCTTTCTCTGAGTAACTAGGTGAGTGATTTAAGCTACATAAGTCACTGACATTAACTTGTTCAACTGTTACTCCTAAAAACAGATATCTCCCCCTTTGGTGATAAGCATTGCTTAGGTTACCATGGGTGACTATTATAATGTCCGTTAGCAATAGGGCATGGCTGCTGCTTCCCAGGGTTGTACATTCCAATTCATTGATGAGGAAGTAATTTTTTAGTGCTTTAGTGTATTGAAATGCTATCTTTAGTGCCCTGGGACCACTTATTTAAACTGATAGAAAGTTGTACGAGGTATTGATTTTCTCTGCTTATAAATTATATGAATGTATGTAGTCCTAGCAATATGAATATTTATCAGAAGATGTATAATGTAGAATCCAACTGCCTCATTCTTCCTGAACAGCCATGGCCAAACTTCTTGCAGCAGTGGAGGCAGAATGAATTGCATAGTTTGTACAAATTGAGGCTATTATGTTTATGACAATCGGCAGCTGTGGCATAAAGGCTCATTACCGTATGAAATTGACATGCTGTTGTTCCTCCTCCACTCCTCTGCCAAAAGCTGGCATTGGTATTACTACCTCTCCATATAAGAAGTAGGATCTACCTATGAGAAAGTTCAAGAGAGTAATCGGGCAACTTCAGCTCTCCTTGACCTTCTTCCACAACCCTCATGAAACTAATCCATTGTGAAATTCCGTCTTTTCTACTTCCTAAATATCTTCGAACTTACTCATCTTTGTTCCCATGTCCATCCTTATTTTGTCATCTTCGCCTACATTTTTGCAATAACTTGAATTTTTTAAAAATGTACTCCTCCCCCCTCTAATCTCATTGCTTTTAGACTGATCTTTTAAAAATACAATTCTAATCTTTTTGGTCCTCTGATCTAAGCTCTTATTATCTTATTGCCCTTAGAATTCAACCCCAAATCTTCAATCATTCTTTGCCTACAGAGCTCCAGCCATAGTGGTCTAATTCTCTGACAATGCCATTTTTTTTTCTTCCGGGCTTTTGCAGATACTTTCTACTTGGAATGCCCTCCTCTCTCCTATTCCTCTTCACGTAACTCACTTCTACTCATACTGCCAGTCTCACTTTAAATATTTTTTCCAAGAAGCCGTCCTCCATACCTCAGACTAGATTGGACCTCCCCTCTCTATCATTCTTTCACAAATCACCCAGTTTTTCTCACACCTAGCAGAGTTGTAATTATTTCTCATGTATAATTGTTTGTTAATAATCTTACACACAAGGCAACCTTCAGGAGGGCAAGGATTGCTACATGTTTTAGTACGTTGTACGCCCAGTATTTAGGAAATTGCCTAGCAAGTAGGGATTTGGTAAATATTTGTCAACTGATTCTTTCCACAGCTACCACTCTTAGATATTTCAGTATTGTAAGTTCTTCTGGGTTGTTTCACTTCCTCTGTTCGACTCTCCAGTTGGCTGAGTGCACTCTTCATGCCTGTAATCCCAGCACTTTCGGAGGCCAAGGTAGGAGGATCGCTTGAGGCCAGGAGTTCAAGACCAGCAACATAGTGAGAACCCCAGTCTCCACAAAATAAAAATAATTTAAAAATGAGCCGGGCATCGTGGCACATGGCTGTAGTCCCAGCTACCCAGGAGGCTGAGGTGGGAGGCTCACTTGAGCCCAGGAGGCCCAGGCTGCAGTGAACCATGATTGTGCCACTGTTCTCCAGCCCAGGTAACAGAGCAACACCCTGTCTGAAACACACAAACAAAACCCCTTCAGTTGCTTCTCATCTCACTCTAAGTATGAGCCCAAGTCCTTATAATGGTCTCCAGGTCCTTACCTGATAAGCCTCTCCTCTCTCCTTACCTCTCTATCATCTCCTATTGGACTGCCCAGACCAGATCTCTTAGCTGATCCTCAGAAATGCCAAGCTTTCTTCTGCTTCAGGACCTTTATACTTGATATTCCCTGTGCCTGGAACACCCTTGCCTTATATATCTGTTTGGCTTAGTCTCTTATCTTCTTGAGGCCCTTCAAGTTATGTGACCTCAGTGAGGCCCTCTTTGACCATCTTATTTAAAATTGTAACCTCAATCCATGACATCCCTAGTCTCCTCTGCTTTACTTTTCTCCATCGTACTTAGCTTTACTTGGCATTCTCTTCATAGGTATTTTCTCCAGTACTGAAAACAGTGACTGACACATGGTAGGCCCTTAGAACTTACTTATTAAGTGAGTGAATTTAACCTGTACTCACAGAGATGCATATTTGGGTCAATGAGACCTGTAGCTCAAATTGTGAGGGCTTAATATTTCAAGATGATTTTGAAAAGATGAGTAAATTAAATTTATTTTTATCCTGCCTTGTTCTAAAAAATTTTTTTATTGCATAGTATGTAGGATGAAGACAGAATAAAACAAAGCAAATGTAATAGTATTAAAGTGGGTAAAGTTAATGTACAGAAGGTCCTGCATAGTGGCTAAAGGCATGTTATAAATTTGATGTATTAAAGAGTTAGCTTGCTCAGAAATAATTGAACTGGAATCAAGAATTTGTTCTGTGGCACAGGTCATAGATATTTGAGTCTTACATAGAAACCCAGAAAACATATTTTAACATAAGATATTGTGAAATTACTCTTCTAAAAAAAAAAAGCTTGCTTTCTGTATTAGGAAATTTCCTATTGGCATAAAATGTACACAGTCTGTCCA
The DNA here is from genome assembly GCA_963573385.1 of Cacajao melanocephalus. NCBI lineage: Eukaryota > Metazoa > Chordata > Mammalia > Primates > Pitheciidae > Cacajao > Cacajao melanocephalus. The sequence goes on along the minus strand of CAUYLG010031843.1, from coordinate 76,760 downwards.
TTGTAAAGGCTCTGCTACATTTGAGATATGGCAGTCACAGCTACCACCTCTGCTTATATCATGTCCAGGACATTCCTAAGGTTGATTTAAACCTAGTAATTGGATATTTTTGAAAGTTAGCTGTCAAAAATACCAACTAGCACATTAATTACCCTAGCTTCTCCTCCACTAATCATGAGGAGAGTCCAGTGGTTGTGGCTTCCTTCCTTTTGAGGTAGATAATTGGCAACTTAGAAATAGGTTCTTGGGGCCGGGCCTGGTGGCTCAGGCCTGTAATCCCAGCACTTTGGGAGACTGAAGTGGGTGGATCATTTGAGGTCAGGAGTTCGAGACCAGCCTGGCCAACATGGTGAAACCCTGTCTCTACTAAAAATACAAAAATTAGCCAGGTGTGGTGGGAGGCACCTATAATCCCAGCTACTTGGGAGGCTGAGGTAGGAGAATCGCTTGAACCCAGGAGTTGGAGATTGCAGTGAGCCCAGGTCACACCACTACACTCAAGCCTGGGCAATAGAGTGAGTCTCAGGTCTGAAAACATACACATACACACAAGAAATGGGTTCTTGGCCAGGTGTTGTGGCTCATGCCTGTAATCCCAGGATTTTGGGAGGCTGAGGCGGGCAGATCACCCGAGGTCAGGAGTTCGAGACCAGCCTGTCCAACATGGTAAAGCCCTGTCTCTACTAATAATACAAATATTAGCTGGGCGTGGTGTCACATGCCTGTAATCCCAGCTACTCAGGAGGCTGAGGTGGGAGAATCACTTGAACCCGAGAGGCAGAGGTTGCAATGAGCCGAGACCATGCCACTGCACCCTAGCCTGGGCAACACAGCGAGACTCCATCTCAAAGAAAAAAAAAAAGAAAAAGAAATGGGTTCTTACGTAGTCACAACTGGACAGAGTAGGAAGATTGGAAGTTAAATGAATTAGACTTCAAGAATTTTTTTACCAATACAGTAACCAAAATATGTGTGTGTGTGTGTGTGTGTGTGTGTGTGTGTGTGTGTGTGCATGTGTGTGTGCATACAATTGCTAGGTATTATAGAGTACATGTCTTTCTGTTAATGGTACGGATGCTTTCCTAATTCATTGTTTTTTGTTGTTGTTGTTAATTGTCATTTAAAACTGAGTCTAAGAATTATTGCCATGTCTGCAGGCCAGAGATAAAGCAGGGAGTGTGGGGATGGACTACGGGCCTTTCAGTAAACTCTGCAGTACCTCACTAAACAAATGGTATTTTTGAGGCAAAAGATGAGACTATTTAGCTAAGTGGTGTTCCACTTGCAAAATGTGCTAGTTCTTATTTTTTTTTCTTCTTTCTTAGCTTTCTCCTTTCTATTTTTGACTTGAAGATAAATATTACATTTGAAGTCACATCTGTCCCATACCATTGTTTCAGGGTTGAGAGAGGAAAGTGAAATGAACCATAGACTTAGGAAAAGAATAGAAATACGTATTTTTTTAAAAAAAATATCATTTAGATTCCACATATTTTAAGGAAAGGAAATGAGGAGACACATTAAGAACACCACAGAACCATTAAAATGGACAAGTCACATAAAGGGAAAGTATTTGACCAAAAGCATTATGTATAACATGTTGCTGGTTAAATTTGTATTGTTATATTTAATGTGGAAGTATACATTATTCTAACTAATTTTAAATATGCTTATTGAGTTTGTTTTACATATTTTATTTATTTGATGGAACTTTATGTTCATTTTTTAACAAGTCAAGTATCTCTTTGTTTTGGCATTTGATGAGTAACAGAAGAAAACCTGAGAAAAGACAGAACCATCAGTGTAAAAGTAATGCAGAGGTCATCATATCTTCCAGCGTGAGAGATGTAGAAACAAAAAGATCTTACTTTCAGTAAAAGTGGTGAAATGGCAGAAAGAAAATGTCCCCCAACTGGTTTGCTGACACAAATTTTGCATGTAGTGAGGACAAAAAAATATGCCCAGGCATTTAACTCATTACCTCCTAAACTGTGGTACACAGAATGCTTGATACAACTAAAAGAGATTTTGTAAGCCAAAAGGGTTCTGTAATGACATGCTTGGAAAATGTTGCAGCCTTTTTTGAAAATTTATAATGTGTCTTAACATGTTCCAAACATGTGTAATCACAATTCTTTTTTGCTCATAAAATCTATGAATAACCCTTGGAATCATCTTTCAGGAAATGCTGAAAACTTCGCTTCTGTTTAGGATGTATAATGTTGCAAGAGAACATTGTTCTTACCCTAACAATGAGAAAAATCTTGATAATCCACAAAGTCATGATGTTTTTTGAGCTCATCAGAGAGTTGAGGTCACAAGGCAATCAGATGAACTGAAATTGCAAAGAAAGACAAGCCCTTTTGAAGAGAGATAGGACACAGAAACTGTGTTATCTTTGGCAGAGCATAGGAGGAAGAGTAGTCACCATAAAGGCAGGTAAGAAGAAAGCAGCTAAAATTGAAATGAATTCTTAAAGGCTGAATGTGGGCTAACATAACATTTCAGAATAACGGGGAGCCCCAGTCACAAAAGGAGCCTGCAATCACTTGCAAGCTTTTCTCAATGGGGCCCTGTGTTAGTTTCCTTAGGGCTGCCAAAACAGAGTACAGCAATGTGCTGTGTAATGACATTTCAGTCAATGACTCCATTTTCATATTGCTATCTTCTCTGTATGCCTGTTTTTGCTTGTGGAATTCTTTAAGTTCCTTACAGATTCTGGAAATTAGACCTTTGGTGGTTGAATAGTTTGTGAATATTTTCTTCCATTCCGTAGGTTGTCTTTTTACTCTGTTGATAGTTTCTTTTGCTGTGCAGAAGCTCTTTAGTTTAGTTAGGTCCCACTTATCAATTTTTGTTTTTGTTGCAAGTGCTTGAGAGGACTTAATAACACATGTTTCACCGAAGCTAATGTCCAGAATAGTGTTTCCTAGGTTTTCTTCTAGGATTCTTACAGTTTGAGGTCTCATATTTAAACTCCTTCAGTTTTGAAGGAGTTTTGCTTGCTATAGTATTTCTGATTGGTAGTTTTTTCTTTTAGCAGTTTGAATATATCATACCACTCCCTCTGGTCTGCAATGTTTCTGCTGAGAAATCCAATAATAATCTTATGGGAGTTCTCTTGGATATAAGAAGTCATTTTTCTCTTGCTGCTTTCGAGATTCTTTGTGTCTGGCTTTTGATAGTTTGGTTACAGTATGTCTCTGTGGGTCTCTTGGAGCCATCCTAGTTGTAGTCCTTTCAGCTTGTGCAATTTAGATTTCCATTTCTTTCCTCATGTTTGGGACATATTCAGCCATTATTTCTTCAGAAAATCTCTGTCCCTTTCTCTCTCTCCTTCTTTTGATAATCCAGTTAATGCATATGTTGGTCAACTAGGTGGTGTTCTATAAGTCCCTTAGGCATTCTTCACTTTTCTTCATTCTTTTTCCTTTTTGTTCAGTTATCAAGCAGGAGCTTGATAATTCTTAATAAGCTTGCTGATTTTGTCCTCTGGTTGATCAAGTTTGCTGTTGAATCCCCTTAGTATAATTTTCAATTCAGTTTTTTTATTCTTCAGGTTGGTAATTTCTATTTGGTTCTTTGAAAATGTTTTTTCTTGTTTGTTTTCTTTTTTCTTTCCGAGTTGGAGTCTTGCTCTGTCACCCAGGCTGGAGTGCAATGGTGCAATCTCGGCCCACTGCAACCTCTGCCTCCTGGGTTCAAGCAATTCTCCTGCCTCATCCTCCCAAGTAGCTGGGATTACAGGCATGTGCCACCACGCCCGGCTAATTTTTGTATTTCTAGTAGAAATGGGGCTTCAGCATGTTTCCAGGCTGGTCTCAAACTCCTGACCTCATGATCTGCCTGCCTCAGCCTCCCTAAGTGCTAGGATTACAGGCATGAGCCACCGCATCCAGGCTTTAAAATAGTTTTTATCTCTTTGTTGTATTTTCATTTTGTTCATGTATCATTTTCCTGACTTCCTTTATTTGTCCATCTGTCCTCTTGTAGTGCACTGAGTTTCTCTAGGACAATTATTTTGAATTGTTTGTCTGATGATTCGTAGACTTTCATTTCTTTGGGGTCTTTTTTTTTTTTTTTTTTTTAGATTTATTTTGTTCCTTTGGTTGGGCCCTTGCTTCTTTGTATTCCTGATTATTTTCTGCTGGGATTTGAATATTTTTAAAAAACAGCCACTTTCCCAGTCTTCTGGACTGGCTTCATACAGGGAGGAAGAGTAAGACTCTCTTCAGCCCAGCTATAGAGGCTTGGGGCCTGTCAGACCTTTAATGGGGATGTATCTCCTCTGAACTGTGCATATAATTTCCCAAATACAGAGGTTTGCTGGTTTCTTTTTTAGACCTTGCTCCCTCTGGTGTCTTTCCATGGTACTGCTGGCTTTCTGGTGTTAATACAAACTGCCTAGGTCTTTTTTGTTCTCAGCAGTTCCCAGGCATCCAAAGTTGCCAGTTATGTCAGCATTTCAAGTCAGGCAAGACAGAAAGCCATCTCTTAGGCAGTCCCCAAAAAAGCTGGAAGGTTGGATAGGCTTTCTACTCTTCTCTTGTTTTCATGAGAGAAAGGCCATGAGTTGGGCATTTTCTCCCAATGACACTGAGTTCTGTTGTCTTCTGTCTGCTGTGCCGCAGGTTCTCAGGTGCTGCAGCTAACGGCTGAACTCTCCCCTGTTCTCAGTGGCTCCAAGCATCCAAAGTATTCTGGTTCTGTCAGTGTTCTCCATCAGGCTGGACAGTAACCATTCCCTTGGGCAGTTCCCTAAAAAGCTAGAACTTTGGATGTACGTTCTACTCTTTTCTTTTCCTTCTGATGAGAAGATTCACGTTTGGCGTTTACTTGCAATTATATAGGGCTGAACTGGCTTGGGGGAAGGCCTGTTATGGGTGAAATGTATTGGCTTTTCTTGCCTGTTTCAATGTAGCTATTCTTGGCTTTGAGCTTGCCTGCAATACTGTGACTTTTTAACTGGTTTCTGGAGTTCTCATAAAGTCTTTTTAGATCGTATGTTGCTGTTAAGTGAGTATCTCTGTGAGGGAATGATGTCTGGGGATTCCTATTCCACCATGTTTTCTCTTCCTATAAGGATGCCAGTCACATCATATTAGGGCCCACACTATTCCAGTGTGACATCATCTTAACTTGATTATATCTTCTAAGAGCCTATTTCCAAATAAGGTCACATTCACAGGTGCCAGGGGTTAGGACTTTAACTTATCTTTTAGGGGTACATAACTGAACCTACAATAGCTTCCACCACTGCTCATAAAAAGATTGAGGCTGGATGCTCACTCTGTAATCCCAGCACTTTGGGAGGCCACAAACAGGCGGATGGATGGCTTCAGCCTAGGAGTTTAAGACCAGCTTGGGCAACATGACGAAACCCTGCCTCTGCAAAAAGAAAAAAAAATTAGCTGGGTGTGGTGGCTCATGCCTGTAGTCCCAGCTACTCCAGAGGCTGGGAGGTGGAAAGGTCGCTTAGCCCAGGAAGTCAAAGCTGCAGTGAGCAGAGATCACACCACTGCACTCAGCCTGGTGACAAAGCGAGAACTTGTCTTAAAAAACAAAAAAAAAGGAAGCAAAAAAACAAAAAGATTGAGGGCAAGACAGCAGATTAAAGAGAGCCACTCTTCAGTGATACACAATTATATAACCTTCCCTAAATTATCAGCTATTCTCTCATATGAAGCAAAAACTTTAAGTGAAAGGAAACCCTTTTATCGTCAGAGTCCAGGCAGAGATTCACTGATTATGGGGATAGGGCAGAAGCAAATGTTGTCTGCCCTGCCCTTAGGGAAGGCACAGAACATTCTCCGGCAGTAGCTGCTACTATTTTGTATTTAGTATAATCCCTGGGGTACTAGAGGGTTTTTGTTTTGTTTTGTTTTTACAGTGTTCCTCCACAGATATAAGGCAAAATTTCATTTTCAAGAGGTTGGGTAGGGGCACAGAAAGTCCCATAACCAAGGCCTAGGTGCACAGGCCCTAGCTAAGATTGAAATATCAAGAGAACAATGAGTTCTCTTAACAGAGTTGAGTTAAAAACAGCTGTAGCCTACTGCTGAGGGATGGGCAAGGATGGAGAGGGAGAACCCCTTCTATGGCACAGGTGTGCAGTGACTGCTGAAAGCTGAGGTTGGAGCAGGAACACTGAGTAAAATTCCTTGAATGCTGTAGGCTCCACATGAAGCACAAGTTAGTAGCTGCCCACTGCTAGAGGAAGGTGTGTGGAAGGTGACTACAGCAACAGGGAAACAATACCTCAACCACTGAGCAGATTCTCTCTCTTTAGAATTTGTTTACCTGGTTGCCTGACAAAATCGATATCACCATTTCCAGGAATAACTATTCTTTCCTTCAGTTTATGCTGTTATTCTATAGATAATATCTGGAATTCTATTAAAAAATTATAAAATATGTGAGAAAAAAAACATTTTCAAGAGATAAAGCAATCAGCAGATGCAGACCCAGAGATGACTCAGATGTTGTATCTACCAGATCAGGACTTTAATTATGATTGATATATTAAAGGAACAAGAGGAAAAAGTAGACTTCATGCAAGAACAGTTGGAGAATGTCAGCAGAGAAATGTAAGACTTATTCACTATCATGAGAATAGCATGTCAAAGACCAGCCCCCATGATTCAATTATCTCCCCCTGGATCCCTCATACAATGCATGGGAATTCTGGGAGATACAACTGAAGTTGAGATTCGAATGGAGACACAGCCAAACCATATCATCCTGTAATCTCATGTGTCTACTCTGAGCCCCAGAATCACCTTTACTTATTTTCTTGACAGCCTGTGGAGGTCCTCAGGCTCATGAAGTTTCCCTGAGGTCTCAGAGTCCCCCAAATTGGTATGTAGCCCTTTAGTTATTGTCTAGACTCTCCTTTCCTTCTCATTTGGCTATTTTGAAAGAATTTCTACACTTTCGGTTAAAAGTGAAGGGGGCAGATACTTAGGCATATGTTTTAGAAAATATGGTAGTCTTTCATGCTTACTCAAGTAATCTACAAAAATGTTCATTGCATTACTGTTTTAAAAGAAAAAAAAAGGAAGCAGCTTACACTGTCATCAAGAGGAAAGTGAATGAATGAACTTTGCTGGACTATTTATTCATTGGAATAAAATTTAACAATGAATTACAGAGCTTCATGTATCAACATAGATCAGTCTCAAAAATCATGTTGAATATAAGTTGTGAAACTTATTGGCCTTGTAAGAGCCTAAATGTTATTTAGAAAGGCATCAGGTAAATAGCCACTGTGTCTTTGGTATCATGAGTGATTTCAGGAGGCTGGGGAAACAGTGGGATTTTTGAATTCCATTTTTCCACATAAAGAGGAACTCCTTCCTCTACTGGGTATTCTGAAGACTGACTAACCTTTGCTCCAGGCTGCAAGCCAAGGAGAGAAAGTATTTACTTGTATAACTGCCGCCTCCACTCAGGCCACGTGACCCTCCAGAACTACTGCTTCTTTTCACTCTCTAAGATGCAACTGGAAGACAGAAGCTAGGGTCTCAGTTCTAATTGTGTTTCTTTGGCTGTGCTGTTATGAGTCTATCCATGCATGTGTGTTTCAAGGGTCATGCAGAGAGATGCTTGGACAGAAATTGGGGATCACCCCTCTGGCTCTGTTCCAGCAGGATTCTGTTGGGGATTTTAATGTTTTGAGGGGCAGGAAGGATTCATATTATCTTGGCAGAGTGTTAACCAGTGAAGTATTTGAGGTTATGCAGTGCAGAGATTTCCCACTTTGTGCTGCCCTAGGAAGGGGATTAAATGCAGTCAGGGAACTTCTGAACAAATTAACATTTATCAAGTAATTATGTATGAGATATCAATTGTGGAAATATACTATGCTGAAATCAAAAGCATCTTGACACAAATAGATTACAGAATTAGATGCAGACTATCAGTGTGGGATGATATTTTGAACAAAGTAGAAAAAGATAATAAAGCTCTCTAAGGAAAATGCCTCATTATTTATTTATTTATTTTTTGAGACAGTCTCACTCTGTCGCCCAGGCTGGAGTGCAGTGGTACAATCTCGCCTTACTGCAACCTCCGCTTCCCGGGTTCAAGTGATCCTCCTGCCTCAGCCTCCGGAGTAGCTAGGATTACAGGCGCCCACTACCATGCCCAGCTAATTTTTGTATTTTTGGTAGAGACAGGGTTTCACCATGTTGGCTACGCTGGTCTCAAACTCCTGACCTCAGGTGATCTACCTGCCTCGGCCTGCCAAAGTGCTGGGATTATAGGCGTGAGCCACCGCGACTATGCCTGACAATTTACAAAGCAGCATGATTATTAGAAGGCCTATCCCCTGTTGACAGCAACTGAGAAAAAGTAAATTTGGAAGTATGTTAGATGAATATAAAACTCTAACAGTACATATGGATATACTTTAGAAATTTCATAATAAACAAAAATAATAAAGAAATTGAAAATTAGAAAAATAGCCAAGGCAAGCAGATCACCTGAGTCCAGGAGTTCAAGACCAGCCTAGTCAACATGGTGAAACTCTGTCTCTACTAACAATACAAAAATCGGCTGGGCATGGTGGCATGTGCCTGTAGTCTTAGCTCTCAGGAGGTTGAGGCAGGAGAAGCAGTTTAACCCAGGAGGTGGAGGTTGCAGTGAGCTGAGATCGTGCCTTTGCACTCCAGCCTGGGAGACAGATTGAGACTCTATCTCAAAAAAAAAAAAAAAAAAAAACTGGTAAAATGTTGACTAAAACAACTTTCCGAAGCATTTCATGTTTTCACAAAAATGAACAATAGTACAATTTTTATTTGGAAGATAAACACCAAATTCGGAATAGTGATTAAAGTATTAGGGAGAAAATATGAACTTTGAAAGATACAGTTTCCTTTTCAAGTTTGAAAAGTAAAAATTTTGGAAAATATCTGATACAGACATGAAAAACATGAAGTAGTGGTAAAAAATAAAAGAGTGAATTATTGTGAAGTTAATTACAGATTAGAATTGGGAAGCTCTTTGGTAACTCAGAGACTGGCTACCTTCTCTACTTGTCTCTCATGGCCTCTGTACTCTAACCAAGGAGGAATGACCTTACAGAGTTTGTTCATCCCTATCTGACAGGGATGCTGCCCTGGCCGTGCCTCTGTTTTGGGCATGGATCCCTGGGTTTAGGGCAGCAGAATGTGTTGCCAAGAAACAACTGTTTCTCAGAAGTGGAGTGCAGCATTTTCTAAGAGATCCAGTCTCAGTCCTTGACCTACTGCAGTTGGCCCCTCCTCAGCATCCTGTGCTCTTCTATTGCTCTATTACCACTTGGCATTGTAATTACTACATTTCTGCCTGTCTTGCTAGGCTATTGGTTATTCAAGCACTCATTCTTTGGCACATCCAAGGTGCTTAATAAGTGTTTGTGGAATAAATGCAAGTGAATGCTCGCTTGTAAGACATGGAATAAAAGTGGTAAAAAAAAATGATTATACCTCAGTACATGAAATATGTGGCCAAATGAGAAATTATTTGTTTTATTTAGAAACAAGACCTCACTCTGGCTGGGCACAGTTGCTCACACCTGTAATCCTAGCACTTTGGGAGGCTGAGGTGGGTGGATCACTTGAGGTCAGGAGTTTGAGACCAGCCTGGCCAACATGGTGAAACCCGGTCTCTACTAAAAATGTAAAAATTAGCTGGGTGTCGTAGTGCATGCTTATAATCCCAGCTACTCGGAAGGCTGAGGCAGGAGAATCACATGAACCCGGGAGGCGGAGGTTGCAGTGAGCTGAGATTGTGCCACTGCATTCCAGCCTGGGCGAGAGCGATTCCAGTCTCAAAAAAGAAAAAGAAAAAAAAAGAAACAAGGTCCCACTCTGTCACCCAAGCTAGAGTGCAGTGCCACAATCATATTAATAGCTCACAGGAACCTGGAACTTCAGGGTTCAAGTGACCCTCCTGCCTCAAGTGATCCTCCTGCCTCAGCCTCCCAAGTAGCTAGAACTACAAGTGCACACTACCACACCCAGCTAATTTCTTTACATTTTTTGTAGAGATGGGGTCCCATCTTGTTGCCCAGCCTGGCTCAAACTCTTTGCCTCAAGAGATCCTCCCACCTTGGCCTCCCAAAGCACCGGGATTACAAGTGTGACCCACCACATCTGGCCATGATTTAAAAAAAAATAGCTGATAAATGTTGGCTGGGCACAGTGGCTCAGGCCCGTAATCCCAGCACTTTGCGAGGCTGAGGCAGGCAGATCACAAGGTCAGGAGTTCGAGACTAGCCTGACCAACATGATGAAACCCAGTCTCTACTAAAAATACAAAAAAATTAGCCGGATGTGGTGGTGTACACTTGTAATCCCAGCTACTCAGGAGGCTGAGGCAGGAGAATTGCTTGAACCTGGGAGGTGGAGGTTGCAGTGAGCAGAGATCGCACCACTGCACTCTAGTCTGGGCAACACAGCAAGACTCAAAAATAACTGGTAAATGTATTACACATAGAACAATGGTCCTCAAACTTTAGTATGCTTCAGAACCACCTCCAGAGGAATTACTTAACAAAAAGGGGGCAGAATGTATGTGCATATGTTTTAACAAAAACAGATTGCTGGCTTCTACTCTAGAGTTCTTATTCAGTAGGTCTGGTTGGAGTCTGAGAATTTGCATTTCTAAGAAGTTTCCAGGTGTTATTGATGCTGCTGATCCAGAGACCATTAATTGAGAACCACTGCATTCGAAAAATCATGGGAAAAAATATGGAAATACATAATGAAAATAACAAAATCACATATCCCTTTCCTCCAAGTATCATTCCTTTGGGAATGCCTTCCAAATAAATCAAAAACAAGAAAACACAAGCAAATTATTTAACTATAACACTTAACAAATCATGTTAGTGTAGCCTATTGCAAATGGGATATTAACCACCTTTACTTCCAGTGACCTAATCTGTAAAATGAAGATAATAGTGTATCTTTCAACTAGAATTATCTCACAGGGTTGTGAGGGTTAAATTATCAAGTGTTCAGAACGGTGTTTGGGTTAATATGTATCGCCATTATTATGTGAATATTTTTGGTTAATGTATGTCAAAACTAATCACACAAAAGTGAGAGAGAGAGAGAAGTTCTGAATAGAAGATGTCAATTTGGGAGCCATTAGGATATAGGAGACCAATTAGAGAAAGCCCTGAACAAAAAGGCACTAAATATAGTTTTGCTTACTTAAAAAGATGAAATTGTATCTTAGAGGCCAAAGTGCGTCTTTGATTTTTCATATGAGAGTTTACTGTTGGACAGATAACTTCACGTAAAAACTTTTGCACTGAAAAAAATTTTATTTTATTGGGATTTTTTTGGTTATGAATATATTTGAGCTAAAATATATAAAAAATGAAAGAAGAGATGTTCTTGAAATTCCACTCCCCACCTCCTGGGATGCCAACATTTTTATTAATATCATGTGAGACATCTCTCTATATTGCAGTAACTTTTAAAGAGAGCATTTGGGGAAGTAAAGGTTAGGAAATAATTACAAATTCTTTATGTTAAATATTTGTTTAACATCCAAAATAGCATCATCAAAAGTTCTTTTTTTTGGCTGGATGTGGTGGCTCACGCCATTAATCTCAACAGTTTTGAAGGCCAAGGCATGGAAATCACTTGAGCCCGGGAGTTCAAGACCAGCCTGGGCAACATGAGGAAACCTTGTCTCTACAAAAAATATAAAAATTAGCTGGGTGTGGTGGTACGTGCCTATAGTCCCAGTTCCTTGGGAGGCTGAGGCAAGAGGTTCACTTAAGCCCGGAAGGTGGAGGTTGCAGTGAGCCAAGATCACACCATTGCACTCCAGCCTGGGTGACAGAGCAAGACCCTGGGTCAAAAAAGAAAAACCTATTTTTGTTGGTTTATTTGTTTGTTTTGCTGACTAGATGGGTGTAGGGAGGTAGAAATGGAAGAAAGAAGTTCTTGGGAAAAAGCAATTTGATTATCTAGTCTTTTCTCTCTCCCTGTCCCCAACCACTACACTTTAATTCCAGTTTTATTTTAAAAATCAAGATTGAGGTTATATGTGGCATTAGCAGCTCATCCTAAATTGGAGACGGTGGGGTTAGGAAACATTGTAAGCTTGGGCAGGAAGGAAAATGACTGGGTCTTAAATTTGATCCTATAATTATTATGATGTCTTGTGAATAGTTTAAACATTCTTGTTAAAAGACTTGTAATACTGAAAATATTTCAGCCACTATTATAAAATAGTGTATTGAGGTATTCTAGGAAAAATATTAAAAAGCAGTGCTTCCTTTGCTGGACTTCCCTGATACTCCACTCTTCCTTCATTTACTCTTGTGTATCCTTCACGTCAACCTCTGAAACACCAATATGTTCTGTAGAAACTCAGATGATGAAATCTGAGTTACATTTTTTCAGCCCTGAAAACAGCATTGGAGAGTAAGATAGATGACTAGGCTAAAATTCCAGGGCAATCTTTATTGTTCTTTCACCTTCTGAAAATGAGGGAGAGAAGTGTCAAGGGTGAAACTAGAGGTGTGGCTAGATCGGGGAAATATTTTGTTTCTACTCTAAATTGTCCTTACTGTTGCCTATGACTGGAATGATTTTCAGTGGTTTAATGTTAGTTTTATAATGGCTCACAGTGGAAAGGACAGGTTTCCTGAAGCCTTTTCATAGTTAATCTGAAGTAACTTCTGTCGGTGAAAATAGGTATTTTAGAAATTCTGAAATAAAGCAAAAACAATAAATGCTTTATATTATCTAGACTTTTAGGTAGTTATACTAAGGTAACAGCAATTACATATGGACTCAGATTCTAACGTTAGCATGGTATATTAAATGTCTGACAGACTTGAAAATAGATGTCTTTGAATAGCGTGAAGCCATATCAAGAGTTAATTTCTTGAAGTGGGTAAACGTGAAGTTTTCTATGTGTAATTGACCCTACATCTATGTAATGTCAAATATATTGAAATTTGATCTCTTTTAAAATGGCCTAAGTGGGGAAGGGAAGCCTTTCATTTTGTGCAAAGTTTATTGATTGATCTGTGGTATTACATTCAAGTTCAAGGTATTGAGACAGGTATTATTTGGCATACCATTCTAATGCCACATATGAAAGTAGTTTCTATTTGCAAGTGCCAAATAGATACTCCAGAACTGACAGGGGAATTCCAGCAAGGTCATTCACCCATTAAACTTTAAAAAAAAAGAAAGCAAAGGAAAAAATTGCCTTTGTGTAAACATTAAGCTCTCTGCTTTTAAGTGTTCTTTTTGTTTAATTTTTTTTAATATTAAAGGGAGAGTTCAAACTGGATTTCTTAAATATTTCAAATCACAAATAATAAATTTAATTAATTTAGAAGTTAATTTTATGCCTTTGTTGTTTATTATATCTCTTCTGGGTTGGCAAAATATCCAATGCTTAAAAAAAAAATGGCTTCCCATTGCGTGGCCCACAAAATACAAGAGACAGAGTGCAGTCAGACAGGGATTCTTAATACGTTTGTGGTACGTTATCCTCGGACGTTAGATCAGTTGAAACATACCCAGTTCTTGCTCTTGAAGCTTTATAAACCTGTCCTTAAATAACACTGACAGACAGTCATTTGACTAAGCAACTGTTGAGGGATATACATGATGAATTAAAGTATTGTCATTCAGTAAATGTCTTTTGTGTGATCTAAATACACAATGAAATGCTGACTGTTAAGAAAATAGCAAGAGCAGTTATTCATCCCTAGACTGGCAGTTTATTCAGTCCTGAATCTTTAAATTCATGTTTCATTTAATGTCAAAATTTGCACATATGGTACCTCATAAAATGATAGCACATTGGATTTAGTTTTAATTTTAATTACTTTGGTAGCTTTCAAATCTTTTTTGTTGGAATTGTGTATGAGTCTGTAGGGGCTTTTGTGACAGTTTCTATATAACTTATGCTTTCAGTCCCTCCTGTTCCACAGCCATCATACTGCTGCAGAGATGGCAGATACATTCACTATCTACTTTGGACAGAATAGAGCTTTTAAAAAAATGTTTATTAAATATTGAGTAGACACAAAATATTTATAAAATATCTGTAAGCCTTATGGAATAACTATACAGAGAACATTTGTGTACCTTCAGCCCAGTTTAAGAAAGCAATATTACCATTACTTCTAGTATCTCCTGTGGACTCATTCCTGATTCTATACTTCTCTTGTTCCCTCAGAAGTAACCAGAGTTTTAAATTTTATGTTAATAATTCTCTTGCTGTTCTCAATGGTTTTATCACATTACTATACATCCCTAAACAGTATATTGATCCGTTTTACATGTTTTTGAACTTTATAAAAATGAAATCATACTGTATGTCTTTTTCTGATACATGCCTTTTCTTTTTAAACTCAACATTTTAGACTTATATTTATCCATGTCAATCCATATAGCTATTGCCCATTACTTTTCACTGCTATATAATATAGCATTGTATGAGTATTACAGAATTTCTTAGCAGATGAATTGATTAATGAACATTGCGGTTTCAGTTTTTAGTTATTACAAACATTGCACCTATGTATACATGTATTCCTGTATTTGTATCTAGCACATATTTACAATAATTTCTCCATCAATGTTTCCTAACTATTTTGGTGTCATGGCATATATAGAAAATGAGAGATAATAGGTGTGCAACACACTAGGTTAAAGAAGTAAAGCTATGTCCCTGGCGTGGGGGCTTCTGCTTGACTAGAGAGCTGAGTTTCATATCTGGGAACACTTGTCACCCATTCATTGCACACAAGGGTACCTCAGCACACCAGCTAGGAAGCTCTGCTAGTGTATGTGCCTGGGAGTAGAATGGATGGTTGTAGGTAAATGCTTCTTCAGTCCTTCTAGGTAATACCAAATTGCATGGTGGCATTAATTATTTCATTTAACCTACATCTAAAGTGTTTGTATCAATTCATGTTCTCTAAATACATATTTAAATCAAAAAGATTTGAGAATTCTACCAACCTCCTAATTATGAAGGTTAAGTAGGAAAAGAAATAATTATTCCTTGGGATATCACTTCAGATTTGCTTTCTCAAAACATGATAATGTCAAAATTCTTTGACAATGTGACAGCAGAGAGTTGTAGGTAGTAGGCAATGTTAAAAAGTGACAACATGCCCCATAGTTGTTACTGATTGTGAAAGTTACAGCTTAAGGGAAATGAATTACTTACGAGAGCTGTAATTCATAATACCAAGTTGGGTATTGCACTGGCTTTCTGTTTCTTAGCCTCAGGAACTGTTTTCAGATAATGTATACAAGATGGAGTAATGAAAACTATTTGCTATGTAAATACCTTTCTTCTTTTTTTTTTTTTTTTGACACTGTGTCTTGCTCTGTTCCCCAGGCTGGAGCACAGTGGCATGATCTCGGCTCACTGCCACCTCCACCTTCTGGGTTCAAGTGATTCTCCTGCCTCAGCCTCCCGAGTAGCTGGGATTACAGGCGCCCACCACCACGCCCAGCTAATTTTTGTATTTTTAGTAGAAACGAAGTTTTACTATGTTGGCCAGGCTGGTCTCGAACTCCTGACCTCAGATGATCCACCCACCTTGGCCTCCCAAAGTGCTGGGATTATAGGCGTGAGCCACCGCACCCAGCCTATGTAAGTAATTTTTAGTGTAGAAAGGCAAACTTTAAGTAAAGAAGCTAGTTTATCTTGACTACTCTTAAAAGTGGTTTTCTTTTAAACAGTAGAGATCTCTAATAATCAGAATTACATTAGGTTAATAAATGACAATATTAATTTCTCCATTTAAATGGCATCAGACTAGATGATTGATTTTAGAAAAATTACAACCTGACATAGGTTTTCTGTGACATTTTTAAGAAGCTTCTGTACATTACCTGAACAGTTACCAATCTAGTTATTGCTGGGGAAAAGTGTATATATTTTCATTATTTGATTGCCAATTTCCTCTTCAGAGAGGTTCTTGTTGAGATTCACTCAGGGTGGTTGGCAAAATATTACAAAAAATATTAAAGATATATTAGGGAAAGTTATAGATTAGTCTCAAGCCTTTTGGAAGGCCAAAAGGTTTTATTGGGGCAGGCCAAAGGCGGCCGGCCAGTCCATTAAGTTAGGGAGAGATAGAGATGATCAAAGGCCTTACCCCACACCCGTTTGTCTCCACTGTAACTACGTACTCATGTAGATTTTGTGCTGGGTGGTCTCCAGGGAAGATTAAAGGGAAATTACCTGTTAATAGCATTTATTCTAGGCCCTGGAACCTGAAGCTTTCATCAGTCTTAAAACCATTCTCTTAATCATGTTAATTATCCACAAGTGTTTGAACTTAGAAGCTCTGTTATGAATAAAAGTGTGAACAGACAGAGGGTCTGGGTCAATTGGTTGCATTTCACCCTCTGAAAGCAGCCAGCGGCCATCCCTCGCCCACTGAAACACTGTAATGGTGTGAGAGTGCATTCATTCATCCATCGTTGAGTCAGGGTCTGCAGGACAGACTGCCGCAGCGGTGGGACCCACGTCTGATGTGGCGACCCCGACGTGATCAAGGGCACAGGTTATATCAGTTTATCCGCCATTATTTTCCCATAACCTCACCAACATTGTGTCTTATGAAACTTTTTTAACTTTGCCAATTTGGTAGGTGAAAATAATAGGTTAAAATAACATCATTGTACTTTTAATTTCAATTTCTCTTATGATGAGTGGGGTTGAGTGTCTTTTTATATATTTAAGAGCCATTTATATTTCTTCTGTGAACTGTTCACATACTTTGCCTACTTACTATTTTATTTTCTTGCTTTAAAATATTTTGATTCCTCCCAGTTTCTGATATTTTAAGTTTAAATTGTAGTCCCCTTTTCTAGACTTTACATTCTATGTTTCAACCCCGATTTCCCAGTACTTCTCAACAACCATCCCTGCTATGACCAGCCTGGTTTCTTCCTCTCCCAGGGGCACACCGTGCTTGCTTCTTCCGCCATGCTTTCTTTTCTAATGTTCCCCTACTTTTCTCCTCCACTTATATATCCTATTTTGAGACAGAGATTCATGTCGTGTACTCCATTTGGGTAAACTTCCTTTTAACCTCGAGGAGACCTCTAGAAAAAAGAATTAACTGATAGTTTGTAAACTCTTAAAAAAAAAAGAAAATGATAATCACTAAGAGCCAGCACAATTTAAAAAACCTGCTCAAACAAACTATATCTTCATTTCCATTAGAGTTTGACTAGATTGATATGCTATGGACATATCTTTACTTATAAAGTATTTTGTTCTCCTGATATGTTTGAGCAACTACAAAAATGTAAGCTATAAAAGAATAGGTGGTTTTGTAGCTGATCAAACATGTCTACCCAAAGAATATTGACTTATGGATCAATATCAAACTAAAGGTTTCTAATAACATGTTTCAGAACTCTATTCTCTTTTTACTTTTTTATTTTTAAATTTTTTTTGGTGGCTTTAACTTCAGATAGAACTCTATTCTCAATCTTGATGGTTCAATGTTTATTTACTAATGATTTGGGTGAAATCATGGTAACTAAGTAGATGTAGTTGGCTGAAAAGATTACTTACTATGACAGAGGACAGCCAAAATGATCTTCATAGTTTGGCAAAGTGGGCTAAAATCAAAATGTGAAATGTAAAGAGGTTGCATGTAGGGCTCTGTATTTCATCTCTAAAATTAATTGAGAAAAGAATGAGGGGGTTCTCTCACAAGGACAAGTTATTGGATTTAGAGCCCACCTAGGTAATCCAGGATGATCTCATTTTGAGATCCTTAATCACATCTGCAAAGCCTCTTTTGCCACAGACAGTCATATTCATAGATTCCAGGGATTTGACATGGATTCTTTCTGAGGGGCCACTACTCAGCCTGCTACAAAGAGGAACTTGGAGCCATCATGCCTGTGGCTTTTCATCCCTTGCTCTCTCCTCCTCATAGACTGCTGCCTTGGCTCAGGGTCACCTCAAAACTGCCTATTTGGTTTTGGGAGGTAGAGGGGTGGTTAGAAGCTCAGAAGGTAAGAAGGACCAGGTATGATCAGACTGGTTATGAAGGGGGTTCTGGAACTTGAAGCAGAGGCTTTGGGCAGGACCAGCTTCCTGTCAGGTTCAAGTGTTCCTTTGTCAATCACATTCTGTCCTTTGGCTGCTGCAGACCCTCCCATGGTATTTCAGTGTACGAAGTCCAAACCTCTCCCCACAGTTACAGGGCCCCTGACTACTTTTTTTGGGCCTCAGATTTGATCCTTGATCTCTGCTTTGGCCACACTGACCTTCTTCCTCTTGGTTCTTGAGCAAGCCAACCTCATTCTTGCCTCTGAACCTTTACATTGGCTGTTCCTTTGGCTGAAACACTGTCCTTTCTACTTGCTTCACACCTGGTTCCTTTGCTTGAAAGACTGTTTCTTCCACTCACTCCTCAGTTCACATTCCTCTCAGCTCAAACGTCTCTGCTTCTCAGTGAGTCCTAAATATTGAGTTTTCCCCAGTCACCCTGTTCTCTTAACGTCACAGTACTTGTCACCCCCTGAAATTTCCTGGTTTGTCTATTCTCCACCCTCCTACTGGAATGTCAGTCCCAGGAGAATAGGGATCTTGCCAGATTGATTCATTGCTAGAACAGTGCCTGGCAGGTAGCAAGTGTTCACTTTGCAACTCCGGAGGAAACTGGGGTTCTCAGACCCATGAAATCCAACTAAGATCAGCTGAAGCCCTTTCCACATGTACTTGAAAGCCTCCAACCCCAGCACACCCCCAGGATTTTAGCAGAATCTGGAGTGGCTCCTGTTCTCCAGGTCACCCCTGCCCTAAAGCTTCTGCCTTCTTCTACAGCTTTTCTGTCGATCCAGACATGAATCTTGGCCTCTTCCTCAGTTCCCACAAGAAAACCCCCTCTCTTAAGTAGCCGCTGACATTTACCAACCAGTTACTCTATTCCAGGCACAGGTCCAAGCACTTTGTATGAGCTACATCACTTCATCCTACCTAAAAAGTAGGTGAAATGTTGTGCCCATTTTACAGATGAGGCAGCTAAGGCCCAGAGAGGTTAAGCAAATTACCTAAAACCACCCAGCAAGTAAGGGATAGAACCTGGATTCACACTCAGGAAAACTGTTTGTGTTTGATCCCAATACAGGAAAGAAAAATAAAAATGAGGGTAGAGCTAGGTACTTGGTTTAATGTAGCTCATGGGGCAAAGCCTTAGGAAACTACTAAGTCAAGAATATAATGCACTAAAAATCTGAAATAATCTCGAAGTGGATTTATAAAAGTATAACATCCAGATTAAGGGATTTGATAGTTCCACAGTTTTTTTCTGCATCAGTTTTCGTTTGAGTATTCTATTCAGTCTTGAGTATTATATTTTAAAGGGAGCTTGAAATTAAAGTACCTGTATTATTTTTCTATTGTTCTCATAACAAACTATCACAAACTCTGTGGTTAAAAAACAACGCAAGTTTACCTTATAGTTCTGTAGGTCAGAAGACCAACATGGGTCTCGCTAGGCTAAACCAGGGTGTCATTGGGACTGTAGGGAAAAATCAGTTTCCTTTCCCTTCCCAGCTTCTAGAGGCCACCTGCAGTCCTCGAAGTCCCCTTTCCTCCATCTTCGAAACCAGCAAGAGGTAGCCAAGTCCTCATATCACATCTCCCTGACCACAGCTGGGAGGGAAAGGTTCACTGCTTTTAAAGAATTCATGTGATTAGGCTGGACTCCTCTGGATAATCTCCCCGTCTCAAAGTCCTAACATGAATCACATCTGTGAAGTCCCCTTTGACATGGAAGGTAACATATTCCCAGGTTCTCAGGATTAGGACACGGACATCTTTGGGGGGTGCAATATTTTGCCTATCACAGTGCTTGTTGCAGAAGATCCCCAGGTTAGTGAAGGGGTCAAATTGGATACAGAGAGTCAGACTAAGAAAGATTGAAGAGGATCCCCAAATTTATTGCCTGGGAGAGAATAAGATAATGTTTATAAAGTGATTAGTGCAGTAAGTACGTAATAAATGGGTGCTGCTTCAAAGGCTAATGGTAGATATTACAAGGCTGGGCGTGGTGGCTCACATCTGTAATCCCAGCACTTTGGGAGGCCGAGGCAAGGAGGGCAGATCATCTGAGGTTAAGAATTTGAGACCACCCTGGCTGACATGGTGAAAACCCATCTTTACTAAAAATACAAAAATTAGCCGGGCACAGAGGTGGGTGTCTGTAATCCCAGCTACCCAGGAGGCTGAGGCAGGAGAATTGCTTGAACCCGGGAGGCAGAGGTTGCAGTGAGCCAATATCACACCACTACACTCCAGCCTAGACAACAGAGCGAGACTGTGTCAAAAAAAGGAAAGAAAGGAAGGAAGGGAGGGAGGGAGGGAGGGAGGGAGGGGAGAGGGAGAGAGAGAAAGGAAGAAAGGAAGAAAGAAAAAAAAGAACGAACGAAAGAAAGAAATCACAGAAATACGGTAGCTCAGAAGGGAAGAAGCTTAGGAATGTGGCAGGAGGTGAAGCAGTGTCATATTTTATCTTGCAAAGAATAGAATTTGGGATCCAGCTTCTCACTTTCCATCAGATCAGCCGGTGGTTTGAATGTCAGAAAGTACTACGTTTACCAAGAACTGTGGGTTGTTCCTTTCACTAGTAAGCGAGACGAGGAGAATGGAGACAGTGGAGGACTATAGCGGAGAAGCAACTTTCTGGCTTTTTCTGCCATGATTGTACAATGTATAGATTCTGAGGAGGAAGGGAAAGTCGTTGTTTTTTTTTTTTTAATGGAGAGTTTCAAAAAGGAGCCTCAGCCTCCCGAGCAGCTGGGATTACAGGCACGCGCCACCACGCTCAGCTAATTTTTGTATTTTTAGTAGAGACGGGTTTTACCATGTTGGTCAGGCTGGTCTCGAACTCTTGACCTCAGGTGGTCCGCCTGCCTTGGCCTCCCATAGGGCAGGATTACAGGTGTGAGCCACCTCGAGCAGCTGGGAAAATTTTATGAAAGGAGGAAAGCAAGCCATTTGAAGCTCAGAGGACTATCCTTTTCCTTTTTTGTTTTTTTTCTTTCCAGGAACATATGGGAGAGAAATCCCCTCGGAAACCAAAGCTCAGCCATCAGAGATAATAAGATTTTCCAGGCTTTCCCTATCATCTTCCTTACATTTGTCTCTTTAAACACATTTAAGTCGACCTTTGAGAAGTTGCTGATAAGCGGTTGTTATCAAACGAGAGTTAGATTAACAAACCCTCCCACCTCGCTCTGTTAGGTGGTAGCTTCCAAGGCCGCTGTAAATGTGTATTCGTGTGAACCTGATCCAGAAACAGCCAGGAAGGGAGCAAAGTTTAGTTTAGTCTGAAAGAAACTGTTGACTGCGGGTAGTTTCATGCTCTCTGTTCAGACTTCAGCTCCGTGTAAGTAGTTTTTTAAAAACTATTACGACATTTTAATATAAAAAGGGTTATAAGAATAATTTCCATCAAAAATTAAATCAAGTTTCTACCTGGCTCTAAATCTTACAGCTTAGACTTACTTAAAAGAAAGTTTCAGCACTCACCAGTCATTTTACTTTTTAAAATGGAAAGGCAAGCCGTGGGATGTCTCAGCAAGTGGACTGCTGAAACAGGTCGTGTGTGCATGAAGTGGTTGCTAATATCTAGTCTTGTGTTGAGTGAAAGTGTTTATGGTTAGAAAATAAAAGCGAGTATGTATCTAGTGCCTGGAGATTGTTTCTGAGCAGTGCTTAGATTTCTCCTCCTGTTCTTTCCAGTTGCTTTTCCTCTGGTTTAGGTTCATAGTTACAGATTCATGTTAACAGATATTTAGTAGTCTCTCAGATAATTAAATTGGAGGTTTTGATGTTCAAAGAAATTAAACGAGTGAGAATAAAGTAGAACTTAATGCCCTGTAACAGGATGTTGGGATCCTACATTTAAGAGCAGCAGAATGTATTTTCAAAGAGTAAGAACTTTACAACAGAAGTGGCAAGCAGCCTGAGATTTCACGCAACTTCAGAGAAATGTGTTTCCTTAAGATTTGACATTTGTATGGACTTTTCAGACTAAATTCCCAGTACTATGGTGTGTAAAGTAAGTTTCATATATGAAATTAGAGTTGCTGTGCTTCAGCTGTTGTAATTCTATCTCAAGATTAGGATCCAGGAACCACACATTGTTACACAAACTTATTGACTTTATTAATGCAGCTATGAGAATGTTAAGGTCGCATGTGGTATTGGAACGGTTGATATTTTCTAGTTCCCTTTTACCACAATGCATTTTTTTAAAAACCTGGTACCTGTCAATTTTATGACTTTATGTAAATATATAAAAAGGTCTAAAGGCTGGCTGTTAGCCAGTAGCCTTTCAAATCACTGGAGGAGTGCTCAGAAGAGAGATGGATTTATGTAGACATTCACTGGGTTTCCCCTTCCTCCGTCTTCATCTCAGACCTCAGTCTATTTCTCTAGCCTGCTTCTTGTTTCTGCTGTACTGAGAGGGAGCCCAGATGATGGTGCTGGGCCCCAGCTGAATCTTGGTGAGATGTAAGTCCAGGACCCATTGTCCCAAGAAGGCTCTAGTGCTACAATGAAGTGAAAACCTTTACTCACCCTCTAGCTTTCTGAATCTCGTGATTCTCGCCTCTTGAGCTGATTAACTTCTCCAAGTCAATACCTTCTGCTGGGCCAAGTTGCTAATTTAATTGTTGGTTGATGAGAAGGAATGGAGGGCTGCGGGGTGTCCTGGGAAAGAAGCCAGCGTGGCAGGTGACACTGTTACCAGGGAAGCAGCTATTTCCTCATGGGATTTGAAATATTTCAGTCTTTTAACAACCTGGAAGGCTATACAGGTGTGTGCTAGCTGAATCGTAACCATGCCCCTTTGAAAACATCTTTTTAATCTCCAGTGGGTGCCTATACCATCCAGACCACTGCTCATGCCCTACAAAGCAGCCCTCACGATCTGGCTTTCAAGCATGTGTTTTACATCATTGCCTGCCATTGTTCTCACTCAGGTTGCTCCAGCTACACAGGTGTTTTGCTTTCTCTTGAACACATCAAGGCTGCTCCTGCCTTAGGGCATCTGCTGCCTAGAAAGCTTTTCCCCATCATTGTTTCTTCCCACCCTTCATTCACGTCTCTATTCAAATGGCTCCTCCTCAGAGAGGCCTTCCCAGACTACCCTAACTAAAATGGCACTGCTACTCCACTTCCACCACAAGGCTTCTTTTTACTTTACCCCAATTTAATCGTTTTTTTTTAAGTAGCCACCTGGCAGTATTTATTTTATAAATTTTAAAAATGTGTACATATATGTATGCCTCTGTGTATGTGTGTGTGTGTGTGTGTTTTGTATGTAGGATATATATTTGGTCTTCCCTCTAGAAAGTAAGTTCTATGAGGGCAAGAACTTTGTCTTGTTCAGTGCCATACTGTCAGTGCCCAGGACAGTGCCTACTTGACATGTAGTAGACACTTGGTAAATTGCTGTATGAGTCAATTGGTGTCATTAACATTTATTTCCAACCGTAGGAATTTTTTGAATAGGTGATATATTCACATTTCCAAGATCAAAACATATCAAGTTATACACTGAAAAGGCTTCCCACCCCAGCCAATCCTCCATCCATTCAGTTCCCATCAGGGCCTCTAAGCCATAGCTATTATCTTTCCACGTATCTTTCCAGAGTTTTTTGATATATACGTAAGGAAATACAAAAGTAGAAATAGATTCTTTTTTTTTTTTTTTTTTTTTTTTTTTGAGATGGAGACTTACTCTGTCGCCCAGGCTGGAGTGCAGTGGTGTAATCTTGGGTCACTGCAACCTCTGCCTCCTGGATTCAAGCAATTCTTCTGCCTTAGCCTCCCGAGTAGCTGGGACTACAGGCACCTGCCACCACACTGGGTTAATATTTGTATTTTTAGTAGAGACAGGGTTTCACTATGTTGGCCAGGCTGGTCTTGAACTCCTGACCTTGTGATCCACCTGCCTCAGCCTCTCAAAGTCCTGAGATTACAGGCCTGAGCCACCGCACCCTGCCCAGTATAGATTCTTACTTCTTTCCTTTTTACATATAACATTATTCGTAATGTTCTAAATGTTTTCGCTTGTAATATATGTTGAGTCTCTTTTCATGGAAGTACACAGAAAAATCCTTATTTTTAAATAGCTGCCTACTACTCCATTGTATGGATGTACTGGTCACCTCCTGATAGACGTTTTGGTTGTTTCCAGTATCTTCCTATTATAAACAACGCTGAGGTTCATAACCTTGAACATATATCATTTCATACATGCATGCTGTATCTCCATATGATTAAATTCCCCAAAGTAGAATTACTGGATCGAAAGGTATCATAAATATTGCCTAACTGCCTTCTTTAGGGATTATTCCAATGTGTACGCCTCCCATTATAAGACTACTGTTTCTCTTTTTTCTTTCTTTCTTTCTGTCTTTCTTTCTTTATTTTTTATTTTTAAATTTTTATTGTATTTTAGGTTTTGGGGTACACGTGAAGAACATGCAAGATTGTTGCATAGGTACACACGTGGCAGTGTGATTTGCTGCTTTCCTCCCTTTCACCTATATCTGGCATTTCTTCTCATGCTATCTTTCCCCAACTCCCCACATCCCACTGTCCCTCCCCTATTTCCCCCCCAACAGACCCCAGTGTGTAGTGCTCCCCTCCCTATGTCCATATGTTCTTATTGTTCATCACCCACCTATGAGTGAGAACATGCGCTGTTTGATTTTGTGTTCTTGTGTCAGTTTGCTAAGAGTACTGTTTCTCATATCCTTGCCAACAGAGTCATCAGACTTTTGGATTTTTGCCAGTTTGATAGGTTAAATAATGGTTTCGGCATAGTGCTTGTTTTTAAGAATTTACAATAAAATGTGTGTTAAAGTTTTAAAAAATAATTTTCCTTTTTAATGGTTAAAAAACATATAACATAAAATGGTTACCATTGTAACCATTTTTAAGTGTACAGTTCAGTGGTGTTAAGTATCTTCACATTCTTGTGCAACAGATTTCCAGGACTTTTCTGTCTTGTGAAACTGAAATTCTATACTCATTAAATAACAACTCTGCATTTCCTCCTCCCACTAACTCCTAGCAACTACCATACTACTTTCCGTTTCGATGAATGACTACTTCAGTAGCTATCTCACATAAGTGGAATCACATGGTAATTGTCCTTTTGTGGGTGGCTTATTTCACTTAGCCTAATGTCCTCAAGGCTTATCCACTATGTAGTATATGGCAGGATTTTCTTCATTTTTAAGGTGAATAATATCCCATTGTATGTCTATGCCATATCCTGTTTATCCATTCATTCATCAGTGGACATTTGGGTTGCTTCTACCTCTTGGCTATTGCAAATAAGGCCTCTATGAACATGGACGTGCAGATAGATCTCTGAGATCCTGCTTTCAGTTCTTTTGGATATATACCCAGCAATGGGATTGTTGGATCCTATGGTAATTCTATAGCAGCTGTACCATTTTATCATAGTTTTAATTTGTATTTCTTTCATTATGAAAGGGGTTGGGCATCTTTTCATATTTGAAATAAATGCCTTTTTCTTCTGTGAACTCTTTATATTCTTTGTCAGTAATGGAATTTTTTCCTATTATTAATTTGATAACATTTTTTTGTTCTTATGCCCTTGAGTTTTCCAAATTTATAAGCTAGTTTAGTAGTCATAGATACAGATGTGGAGTAAGACTGCCTAGGTTTGAATTCTAGATCTGCTAATAGCTATGCAATCTTGATTGGACAAGTTACTGAACCTTTCTGAGCCACATTTTCTTATTTGTTAAATTGGAATAACATTGGATTGTTGTAAAGAGGAGATGTCTCAGCCTCCTAAGTAGCTGGGATTACAGGCAAGTGCCACCACGCCCAGCTAATTTTTGTATTTTTAGTAAAGATGGGGTTTCACCATGTTGGCCAGGCTGGTCTCGAACTCCTGACCTCAAGTGATCTGCCTGCCTCGGCCTCCCAAAGTGCTGGGATTACAGGCATGAGCCACTGTGCCCGGCCAACAAATGGATTTTCTTATGGAGGGGAAAAAAGTTTCATGTCTCTCTCACTGTACACAAAACTGCAATAGACATAGATCTATTGATAAATAGATCTAAACATAGAACCAGAAACCTTAAAAAAAAAAAAAAGGAAAATATCTTAGCAATCTTGGGTTATGCAAAGATTTCTTAAGCAGGACACCAAACGCACTAATCATAAAAGTACGTTAAATATAATGAAATGAACTTACTTATTGCAAGAACTTCTTAGGACCTTTAATATGTTAATGTTTCTAGTAAGAGGGCCGTGCAGCATTTTCCAAAGTGTTTGCTCACAGGATCCTTTATTCATCTGGAGCGTGGAACATACTTGGGGAAGTGTTGCTTTGATTCTGTCCTCAAAACATTCAATTTTTGAGTGCTATAATAAGCCCCCTCTTTGGTACAAATTAATATAATTAGGTCCACTTCCCTTAAATAACTAAAGAAAACCCTTCTGCCCAAAGAGCTGTGATTACACCCCATCCCATAGTCTCTGGTTGGCCAGCCAACTGCTGCAATTACTCTGGGCTAATGTCACATTACAGCAAAATTCACCATCGTAAGAGGGGCAAAGAGTGACTGAAGGTGCAAAGCATTTTTCATTTTCCTTACTGCAGGTTTCATATACATTGTCCCTCAGTGTTGGTGGAGGATTGGTTCCAGGATCTCCTGGGGATAACAAAATCCAAGGATGTCCAGATCCCTTATATAAAACCTGTATAACCTATGCACATCCTCTCATATACTTTAAATCATCTCTAATTATTTATAATGCCTAATGCAATGTAAATACTATGTGAATCATTGTTATACTATATTGTTTATGAAATAAGAAAGCCCGTACATGTTCAGTACAGATGCAATTTTTCCCCCAAATATTTTCGACTTACAGAGAGTGAGGAGGATAAGGAGGCCCAACTGTATGTGCTTGGCCTGCTCAGCCCTAGTCTCTCACTGCCGAGCAAACGCCAGGTTATCAACCTTTTGCTTCTTTCAACTCAGCTCCCATAGTCCTAGTTCCTCGTTGCTTGAAGGCCTGTAGACTGACAGTTCCTATGCATTCTAGATTTCTGTGGCATGCCTGGTCTCTGACTCATAGTTCGCTGACCTGACCAGATGCCTCCACCTGCTGTTGCTGCCCATGAATGGAAGTTTTCTGGGATATGAGTTGTCACATAAGAAGGAGAGGAACCAGAAAAGAAAGTAGAGGCCAAACTTCACCTTAACTAGAATTTGACCCAAGGCTCATCCTGTTCAGAAAACGAAATCTCAGAAATAAGTCAAAATGGTATGTAATGCCAGAATAAATATAAAAAGAAAAGAAATTGGCTGGGCATGGTGGCTCACACCTGTAATCTCAACACTTTGGGAGGCCAAGGTGGGTGGATCACTTGAGGTTCAGAGTTTGAGACCAGCCTGGCCAATATGGTGAAACTCCATCTCTACTAAAAACACAAAAATTAGCCAGGCATGGTTGTGCGTGCCTGTAGTTGCAGCTACTCAGGAGGCTGAGACAGGAGAACAGCTTGAACCCAGGAGGCAGAGGTTGCAATTAGCTGAGGTGGTGCCACTGCACTCTAGTCTGGGTAAGAGTGGGACTGTCTCAAACAAATAAAAGAAAAGAAAGTTTAAGGAAGTATCCCTATAATATTTCTAGGTTGTATTTTAAAAATTGAACTACTGTCATAGATAACAGTTTCTCCTGAATGTAGAAAGCTAATAACGAGATATGGAAATACCATCAATGTAATCTGAATAGGGCTTACTAGATACACTATACGTGACTGGAAGTTAAAAGGCTTTGGTTTTAGAGCTGCCACTAATTTGCCTTTTGATAGTAAAATATACTCTTAAAGAAAAAAAATTGTCCTCCCCTTATTGCAAAAAACTGTATGAACATATGTGTGTTTATGTCTGTATCTGTGTACATGTACACCAGGATCGGTCCTACATACTTCCTCATGTGCTATCTCATTTAATCATCTGTGTCTCAGCTCCTTAACCTGGAAAATGGGATAATAATATCTCATTCTGCCTGCCTCACAGAACAACAAATGTGATTATAATGAGACAATAAAATATACTACTTTGAGTATGACTCTATAAAGACAATCTTTTTTTAAACAATTTTTAAAATATAAATAGAGATTAGGTGTCACTATGTTGCCCAGGTTGGTCGTGAACTCCTTAGCTCAAGTGATCCTCCCACCTCAGCCTCCCAAAGTGCTAGGATTCTAGGTGTAAGCCATCGCACCTGGCCTAACCACTCAGTCTTGAATGCCATGTTGTGAGATGTGTAGCAGTGGTTTCCATAGCAAAATGATGTGATCAATCCTGGTAAAATTCATTTCAGAATACACTTGCAATACAAACTTAGAAGAGGCAATTTACACAGGATGTTTCACAGACACTTACAGAACACCTGGGAAGTACAGCAACCTTTTCTCTACGTCTCAATAAAGGCAACACAAAGTAAACACACGCTTCACAGTATTTTATGACACATCTCCTCTAAGAAAAACAGGCAAGAGAAACACTTAGGCAAATAAGTGGAGGCAGAATGGCAACACAGATGGTAAGGAAAACTTGAAAACTGATTTTTGGCCTGCGTTAAGATAAAATGGGCAGTTAGAAGACAAGAAGTTTTACAGAAGGCATGTAGGGGGTTGTGGGGGGTGAAAGGAAAGAGGCTTATATAATTCTAATACTTATTAACCTGGACCTACTCGTGGAGAGAAACTTGATCTCCTTTCTAGAAACCTGATTCTTTATTATAACCAGAAGAGTCAGGAACTACTAGGCCTCATCTCTAGGCTGACTTTCTACTGTCCATCCAGTTTTCAGAATTTAATGATATAGTGGGAGTGGGGAGGGGACGCAATAGCTGCCAAGTATCTAGGAAACTACAAATTTTCCTCACTAAAGTTCCCTAAAATAACTAGGTCAACACAAACTAGGAAACAAGCTCATCAAGGAAAGACCATAAAAAGTCACTAATTGAAAAATTGGAAAGAACTGCCTGTATAATCTACTACCTGAAAAATGAGTGGATAATGAGACCCATAGGAATAGACATGAAAAACAGTGGCCAGGCACAGTGGCTCACGCCTGTAATCTCGGCACTTTGGAAGGCCAAGGCAGGCAGATCACTTGAGGTCAGGAGTTCTAGACCAGCCTGGCCAACATGGCGAAACCCTCCCTATACAAAAAATACAAAAAATTAGCTGGGAGTGGTGGCGTACCCCTGTAATCCCAGCTACATGGGAGGCTGAGGCAGGAGAATAGCTTGAACCCAGAAGATGGAGGTTGCAGTGAGCCAAGATTGTGCCACTGCACTCCAGCCTGGACGACAGAGGGAGACTACGTCTCAAAAAAAAAAAAAAAAAAGACATGAAAAACAAGTGACTTATATGGGTGCTTTAAGAAACTGTGAAAAAGGAAATATTTTTGCTAGAACTTTTTCCAGTCAAAAGGCTCAAGAATCAAGTGTTCCAACAATGTGCTTAAGAAATTATATAAGAAATGCCTTAGAAGCCGGAAGCAGCAAGTTGGAAATCACTAACATATAAGTGGATGTTAATAGTGCTGGTTCACTGAATAAAGAAAGTGTTATGAAAACCTTACAACTCAGTACAGAAATTGCCTTCATTCTATAACATTACCCCTCTCCCTATCAAATGAATTCTTAATTTTGGTATTTATTTTTTATTTCTAGCATTTTTTTTATTGATTCTTTTTATACTTTCCATCTCTGTGGTCAACTTCCCCATTTGTTCATGCTCCCCTTTCCTGCTAGATCCTTTAACAGAGGGAATAATTGTGATGGCAGTTACACGAATCCACATATAAGTCAAAACTCTTTAGAACTATACAGCAAAAAAAGTCAATTTTACTGTGTGCTAATTTACAAAGAATGGGATTCTGCTCTGTTTAAAGCAAAAATAATAATGTATAATAGAGTTAAGACGTATAAAGAAGTAAAATACATAACAACAAGAGCACAAAAGGTGGAAACAAAATAGTGTGGTATATGAGGTAGACTGTAATAAGTTAAAATTATAAAATGCTATTTCTAGGCTGGGCTCAGTGGCTCATGCCTATAATCCAGCACTTTGGGAGGCTGAGGCAGGCAGGTCACCTGAGGTCAAGAGTTAGAGACCAGCCTGGCTAACAGAGAGAAATCCCATCTCTATTAAAAATACAAAAATGAGCCAGGTGTGGTAGTGGGTGCCTGTAATCCCAGCGACTCTGGAGGTTGAGGTAGGAGAATCGCTTGAATCCGGGAGGTGGAGGTGGCACTGAGCCGAGATTGCGCCACTGCACTCCAGCCTGGGTGACAGAGCAAGACTCTATCTCAAAAAAATGAAATGAAATGAAATGAAATGCTATCTCTAGAACAGTGTGTTCTCAAAGTGTATTCTGCCAACCAGCAGCAGCAGCATTACCTGGGATCTTGTTAGAGATGAAATTTTTGGGCTCCACCCCAGGCCTAACTGAATCAGAAACTCTGGGGGTATGGTACCATGATTTGTTTTTCTGTGATTCTGATGCGTGTTAAAATTTATGAAACATTTCTTTAGAGCAGGGGCCAGGAAATTTTTTTCCATAAAGGGCCACATAATATCTTTAGGTTTTATGAGTCATGTAGTCTCTGTAGCAACTACTTAACTCTGCCGTCATAGCACAAATGCAGCTATAGACAATAAATAAATGAAGGAGAGGGGCTGTGTTCTAATGAAGTGTTATTTATAAAAATAAGCAGCCAGCTGGATTTGGCCCACGGGCTATAGTTTGCCTACCTCTGCTTTAGAGCAACTATTCACACACAGATACAGCTAAAATGGTGAAAAGAAAATAAAAGGAAACATTAAAACATATAGACAGCCCTCACTTTGCATAGTAATATGGAACTATAAAAATGATCACGCAAGCTGAAATTATGCAAAGTACTTTTAATAATCAATGGGAAAAATTATCATCATTTTGTGACCTTTAATTCTTTTTTTTTTTGTCAAAATATGTTTGGCAAGGGGTGGAGGGGAGGTGTTTTATTGACTGGAAAGATGCACCAGGGAACTTTCTAGAGGTTATAAAAATGTTTTGTATCTTGTTTTGGGTGGTGGTTACATGAAGGTATAACAGTGTCAACATTTATTATACTGAGCATGTGAGATTATGAATTTCATGTATGTAAAGAATATATAATCAAAGATTTTTTAATAGTGCAAAATAAAGGTGTGAAATAAAGTCTGCAGTTCACATTAGGTGACTTTCTTATCACAAATAAGACCTGATGTAAATTATGGGGTACCTCCCTGAATCCAAGGAAAAGAGGTGACAGGGCATTCTAGGGAGAAGAAACAGTGAGGTCATGCAGCCTAATAAGCTGGGAGAAGGAGCAGTTCCATTTGACTAGAGTGAATATTAGGGAAGCAGCAGGAAATAAGGACAGAGAAGTTGCTAAAGATGCATCAGGAATGGCTTTATGTACCAAGTTAAGGAATGTGTACGTTATCCTGAGGATGATGAGCAACTTCCTTAATATATTTCAGGGCTTAAGTGTCCCTCTTCTTCTTATAAGGACACCAGTCATTGGATTTAGAACCTATCTGATACGGTTTTTGGCTGTGTCTCCACCCAAAATTTCATCTTGAATTGTAATCTGAATAATCCCTACATGTCAAAGGCAGGACCAGGTGGAGGTAATTAGATCATGGGGGCAGTTGGTCCTATGCTGTTCTTATGATAGTGAGTGAATCTCATGAGATCTGATGGTTTTGTAAGTGTCTGGCATTTCCCCCGCTGGCACTCACTCTGTTCGCCGCCCTCTGAAGAAGGTGCCTGCTTCTCCTTTGCCTTCCACCACGATTGTAAGTTTCCTGAGGCCTCCCCAGCATTGCGGAACTGCAAGTCAATTAAATCTCTTTCCTTTATAAACTACCCAGTCTCAGCTATTTCTTCACAGCAGTGTCAGAAAGGACTACTACACCATCCTATCCAGTCTGACCTCATATTAACTTAACTAATATAATACTTATTTCCAAATAAAGTCACATTCTGAGGTTCTGGGTAGATGTGAATTTTGGGGGGCATACTGTTCAACACACCATAACACGAAATAGTGTCCCGCCAAAATTCATATCCACCAGAACTTCAAAATATGACCTTATTTGGAAAGAGGATCTTTATAGATGCAATTAGTTACATATGAGGTCATAGTGGTTATGGTAGACTCTAAATCCAACGACTGGTATTCTTATAAGAAGAGGAGAGGACACACAGAGGTATATACAGGGAAGAAAGCCATGTAAAGACAGAGGTTGAGACTAGATTGAAGGAGCTATAAGCAAAGGAGCATCAAAGATTTCCAGGAGCCATCAGAAGCTATGAAGAGGCAAGGAAGGGTTTTTTCCTAGAGTCTTCAGCAGGAGCATGGGCCTGCCAACACCTTGATTTTGGAGTTCTAGCCTCCAGAACTGTAAGAAAAAATGTCTGTTGTTTTAAGCCACCCAGTTTGTGATAATTCGTTAAAGTATGCCTAGGAAACTAAAGCAATGCTTAACCCACATTCTGCTTTCTGCATTAAACCTGTGATAGTGGTTTGAAGGCATGTGTAAAATCTTTTTTCATTTCTCCCTTCAAGAAGTATACCCTAATTCCTCACCCCTTGAGTGTGGGCTGCACCCGATAACTTGCTTCCAATGAACACAATAAAGAAGAACTAAGAGTCTTCAAGTCTCTAGCCTTGGAGACCAGGTCAGAGGTTGGCAAGCTGTAGTCCACAGGCAGACTGCCTATTTTGTAAATAAAGTTTTATTGGAACACGTCATGCCCATTTATTAGTGTATTGTATATGGCTGTTTTTACACGACAGTGACTGAGATGAGTAGTTGTGATACAGACTATAAAGCATACAAGCCTAAAATATTTACTATTTAGCACTTTAAGAACAAGTTTGCCAAGCTCTGAACTAGGTCATAAGAAGCACTGCAGCTTTTTGCTTGCTGTAAATAACTTGCTCTAGGGGAAGCCAGCTGCCTTGTCATGAGGACACTCAGATGTCCCTGCAGAAAGGCCCACGTGACAAGGAACCAAGGCCTCCTGCAAACAGCCATGTGAGTGAACAATTTTGGAAGTAGCTCCTCCAGCCTTCAGGGGACTACATCCCTGGTCAGCTGCTTGACTGCAACTTAATGAGAGACCCTGAGCCAGAGCCACCCACCCATGCTGCTCTGAGATTCCTGCCCCTCGGAGACTGTGTGAGATAATAAATGTTCGTTGTTTTAAGTTGTTAAGTTTTGGGGCAATCTGCATGCTGCAGTGCGCAAGTGATATACTCATCTGTCCCTTCCGCAGTTTTCAGTGCAACCTGCAAGCTGCTCTGCGTGTCTTAACTATGCCACAGGCTTTTGCTTTTTAGAAATATGCTGGTAAATGAGACTTTTATATAAAGAAACTCCAAGATGACATAGATAAGACTTTTAGGAAACAAAGGACATCGGAAGGCAAGAATATGTTCATAATTCTCCTAACTCTCTAGTACAATACTAGGTATGATTATTGCTACTGATATTAGGTCTATAAATCATGCTTATTTGAGTCATCAGGCAAGATGTTTGTTATGTTACTCACTATTAGTTATATAAAAAGGAGGAGTATTGGAGTATGCCATTATAATCGTCATTAGGCACTTTATAAATGCTTTCTGTAGATGGAAAGCAAGTTGTGTCTAGTTGGAATGGTGTGAAGTTCTGTGGGTGTATTAATTTTCTCTTGCTACATAACAATAGAATCACAAACTTAGTGGCTCAAAACAATACACATTTGTTGCCTCAGTTACTGGGCATGGCCTAGCTATGTCCTCCTCTTAGGGTCTCACGTAGCTTCAGTCAGGGTTGGGTTCTCATCTGGATGCTCAACTGGGGAACTCATAAGTTATTAACACCATTCAGTTCCTTGTGGTTTTAGGGCGTTGTTATAGTACCAAGAACTACAGCTTTTTGAGTTTTTTTCTGCCTGTTGGCTAAAGTCTGCCCTTAGGTCATAGAGGCCACCACATTTCCTTGCCAAAGGGGGTTCCCCAACTTGGCCACTACCCTCCTCATAGCTAGCAAGGGAGGGATTGACTCCAGACAAGTGCTACAGTTTTATATAACATAATCACGTATTGTGTGCATGTAATCATGTTCGTCCCAGCACCTTTACTGTATTCTATTGACTGGAAGCAAGTATTACACTCAAAGAGAGGGAATCATACAAGGATGTGAACACTAGAAGGTAAGGATCATGGAGGCCTCCTTAAAAGTTTGCCTAATGCGCCTGGAGATTATGCAAATCCTATTTGCAGGGTGGAATTAATGCCTTATCAAAGATGGTTTCTGTACCTCAAAAGGCAATGGAGTGCCTTGTTTTTATTTTTTTCCTCTTCTGTGCTGCAAATAGACGACGCTCAGAAGGGGTTTTGTTTTTTGTTTTTTGTTTTTTTTGAGATGGAGTCTTGCTCTGTTGCCAGACTGGAGTGCTGTGGCGTGATCTCTGCTCACTGCAACCTCCATCTCATGGGTTCAAGTGATTCTCCTGCCTCAGCCTCCCAAGTAGCTGGAACTGCAGGCACACGCCACCATGCCCAGCTAATTTTTGTATTTTTAGTAGAGATGAGGTTTCACCACGTTGGCCAGGATGGTCTCGATCTCTTCACCTCGTGATCTTCTCACCCTCCCAAAGCGCTGGGATTATAGGCGTGAGCCACTGCGCCTGGCCAAGTATTTTTTAATGACTAGAAATGGAATAATAAAAAGCAGGAGGGTAAAAGATATACATGGTCCCAAAACATACCTTCAAACTGGAATGTACTGTAGCTAGAAAGAGCTTGGCATACAACTAGCTAGATTGACCTAAGCAAAGCCTTCCTGCATATGAGGAGCCAAAGGTGGTATTTTTAGGAGCATAAAGGGAACCCATTTCCAGAAGATCAAAGATACAGTGCAAAAACTTCTATCGTTTGTTCCAATAGATGTGATAGATCACAAATCTGCCTTGCTATAGAATATGCATGCATTCATTCACTTAGAAAATTGCTATTGAATATTTCTCAGACACAAGGGCCTTTGCTAGGTACTACCCAATTTTGCATATGTTGATGGAGTATGTCCGTGAGAAAGAGTGCCACCGTCTCCTATGGGTCTGGGAAGAGGCATAGAGGCACAGGTGCCTAGTAATCTGCTAGTCTTGGTATATAGTGTTTTTTCAAGAAGTTTGATGGTAAAGAAAAGGGGAGTGAATAGATAAGTCAGAAGGAGATTTTGAAAAGGAGAGACATGGACATGCTTATAGGCAAAGGAGAAACCCAACCAGTAAGAAGAGACTTGATGATCTGTGACAAAAGAATCTGTTACTTAATAGGTGCTCAGTTAGTTATCTCACCCTCTTCTTGCACAGTTTCTCCTCACTTCTTTTTTCTTTTTTTTCTTTGAGATGGAGTCTCGCTCTGTCACCCGGGCTGGAGTGCAGTGGGGCAATCTCTGCTCACTGCAACCTGCATCTTCCAGGTTCAAGCGATTCTCCTGCCTCAGCCTCCCTAGTAGCTGGGACTACAGGCATGTGCCACCATGCCCAGCTAATTTTTGTATTTTTAGTAGAGATGGGTTTTCACCCTGTTAGACAGGATGGTGTCGATCTCCTGACCTCATGGTCTGCCTGCCTTGACTTCCCAAAGTGTTGGGATTACAGGCATGAGCCACCACGCCCGGCCTCTTTTTTCTTAAATGTATATTATACTGCTCTACTATATGCTATACGTGGCAGTAGATACCAAACTGAATATGCGCTTGACCCCTTTCCCTTTATGCCCCATCTAGCTTGGAAATATTATTAGCCATTTAATAATCACTTCTTCCACCCCTCATCAGCCTTTGGCCTTTCCTCCTCCGACTATGCCCAACACAGAGTACCTCCTATATCATATTGGCAGCTGCCATGTTGATTACTTCGCATCCTCAGTGAGGCCCTCACGGCTGATTGGTGGCCTCTCATTTCTATCTATTGTTTCCCACATTGGCTGTCAAAACCTCTCTTGCTCCATACAATTCTAAACCTATCACCTTTCCCTTTCACCAGGTAACTCTGCCTTCTATAATTTTATTGGAAATGGGATTTTGCAACTTTGTTTCTACTAATCTCATAACATTTTTTTTTTTTTTTTTTTGAGATGGAGTCTTGCTCTGTCACCCAGGCTGGAGTGTAGTGGCATGATCTCAGCTCACTGCAACCTCTGCCTCCTGGGTTCAAGTGATTCTCCTGCCTCAGTCTCCTGAGTAGCTGGGATGACAGGCATGCGCCACCATGCCCAGCTAATTTTTGTATTTTTAGTAGAGACAGGGTTTCACCATGTTGGCCAGGCTGGTCTTGAATTCTCGACCTCAAGTGATCTGCCAGCCTTAGCCTCCCAAAACACTGGGATTACAGGTGTGAGCCACTGCGCCCAGCCCCATTTCTACTAATCTCATAATCTTTTATTGCCAGCTGCATTTTTCTGCTTCCTTGCAAAAAGGTACACACACACACACACACGTAAACACATACACCTTCTTCTGGTTAAGGCTTTTCAGTCTAAACCTGTCCACCTCCTCAAAGTTTATCCCAGCCGTAACCATCCCTCACTCTAGTGAAAAGACACAGTGTCTATTACAGCATCGTGCAGAGGTCCGCAACCTCCTGGCCACTGACTGATACTGGTCTGTGGCCTATTAGGAACCAGGCCACACAGCAGGAGATGAGCAGCAGACCAGGGCGCTAAGCATCATCTGTATTTACAGCTGCTCCCCATCACTTGCATTATTGCCTGAGCTCCGCCTCCTGTCAGATGAGTGATGGCATTAGATTCTCATAGGAGCAGGGACCGTATTGTGAACTGCACATGTGAGAGATCCAGACTGTGTGCTCTTTATGAGCATCTAATGCCTGATGATCTGTCGTTGTCTCCCATTGCCTTCAGGTGGGACCATCTAGTTGCAGGAAAACAAGTTCAGAGATCTGAACTTCTTCTTTCCAACTGAAATGGTGTATCCTTGACCAACGTCTCCCCAAAACCCCAATAACAAGTTTTTTTAAAGTTAAAATCATTGTTAAAATAGCAGTAAACGTTTATTACCTTACCGATTTTTGTAACTTTTCCCAAAAGCAATGCATTTGTTCTTCACAGATAATCTAGAAATGTAGACTAAAAGAGAAGAAAATAAAATCACCGGTATCTCTATATCCAGAGATAGGTATGATATATGATCTATATCCTTCATCTTTCTGGTCATATATACATGTTAGATCACCTAGTATCTATTATTGTGTTGTAAAATACCTATTATTTTTCACACTTTGTCATGAATATTTTAATCTGTTCTTAGACATTTTAGTAGATAACCTATAAAGGTTTGAAGTGTTCTATTGAATAGTTTTATCATAATTTATTTAATACCTTCCATTGTTCGGAGTATTATATTATTCCCAGTGAGTTTTGTTTTAAACAGTTATGTGATGAAATCCTTGTAGCTAGATTGTTTGGCAAAGTATTGATTATTTATTTAGAATTAACTTCCCAACTTGAATTTTGGGTCAAAAGAGATTAAAATTTTAAGCCTACTGATAACTATTGCCAAATTGTACTTCAAAAAAGATGCAGCAATTATTTAACCATCAGCAGTATAGTATATAAGAGTACCTATTTTGCTATACCCTTTCCAAAGGGTGCAGAATTTTTCTCTGTGAAGTGCTTGTTCATGAACCGTTTCCTCCTCCTCCCTCTGCTTTGTTAGTATGTTTACCTACCTTGATAATTTTTGAACTCACGTCTGTTCAAGTTAGTAAAAGTGAACTTTGTACTTCATTTTTCTAATAGTTTTGAATTGAGGTATTTGTAACACAAAGGAAGATAGACTTGTTTTTATATATAGGACACACTAGAAATTATGTATATAGACATAGATAGATCAAGCTGTAGCTTTACAAAGACATTTAATACTGTTCTGTGTAGCTTATTTACTGTGTTTCTTTATACATCTCTGTTTACTGTATTTCTTGTACATTGCCTTACTGAGCATCATTCAGAGGCCTGGAATAATCAATAGTTTAGTTAAAAGTAAAGCATGACATTGATCTCAGTCTACTTGTCTGACTTATAAATTATTCTTCAAAACTAGTGCATTTTTTCTTTCACGTTTTTAAAACATATTTTTCAAGTTTGCAGTAGATGGCAGCAGCAGAAAGCATTCTTTCATTCCATTGAAAATGTCATCAGGCATTTTGAGGGAACAATACAAAAGAACTTGCCCTAAATGTGAAGAACTTGTGATGGGGGCGATTTCAGAAATATAAATATAGCCGAGTGCAGTGGCTCACGCCTGTAATCCCCACACTTTGGGAGGCCGAGGCGGGTGATCACCTGAGGTCAGAATTTCGAGACTAGCCTGGCCAACTTCGTGAAACCTCGTCTCTACTAAAAATACAAATTAGCTGGGTGTGGTGGTGCTTGCCTGTAATCCCAGCTACTCAGGAGGCTGAGGCAGGAGAATTGCTTGAACCTGGCAGGCAGAGGTTGCAGTGAGCCTAGATTGCGCCATTGCACTCCAGTCTGGGCAACAAGAGCAGCATTCCATCTAAAAAAAAAAACAAAACGGAAAACCAAAGAAAGAAAGAAATATAAATGTAGCATGAAATTGGTGACTATTCCATAGCCCAACTAAGCAGTGAGCTCCAGCAAATACTCTCCTGGGGAAAATGTATTTA
Source organism: Cacajao melanocephalus (assembly GCA_963573385.1). NCBI lineage: Eukaryota > Metazoa > Chordata > Mammalia > Primates > Pitheciidae > Cacajao > Cacajao melanocephalus. The sequence continues at coordinate 37,923 of CAUYLG010031843.1, read as the reverse complement.
ATTTTTCAAATGTTGCATTGTTTACTAATTACTGTATGTTTTACTGGTTTTCTGGAATTCTATTTTTTTCCTCCTATCTCTGTTTGTATTTACTTATAGTGAAGGCCACTTCAAGACACTAGCCCCTTTTCTAGAGGAATAGCCTTGTGAAGATGACCATTTATTATGGAGCCTTGAGTAATTTAATAAACTAAAAATACACGCTGAGAAAATGTGGCCTTTTTAGACCACTGCTTCCATTATGAATAATCTTTAATGGAGCTTCATTTTGCTCATTTTGCAGTTTAGGCCCAATACGTCTCTTGAGTATTTATAATAGTTTTCTCTAGATCATAATACTCCCCCTAAAGTTAGACAAGCATTTTCGGCAATCCACTCGTGACAGGAACAAGCAACACTACCACAGGTGACCTATGGACAGGCCTGCTTTTCTTTCCAGACTATACTGGCAGGTGGATATTCTGTCCCATAGACCGGGAGAGGTGGCTATAAGATAGGCATGGCCGGGTGTGGTGGCTCACGCCTGTAATCCCGGCACTTTGGGAGGCTGAGGAGGGTGGATCACGAGGGTCAAGAGATTGAGACCATCCTGACCAACATGGTAAAACCCCGTCTCTACGAAAAATACAAAAATTAGCTGGGCATGGTGGCGCGCACCTGCAGTCCCAGCTACTCAGGAGGCTGAGGCATGAACCTGGAAGCTGGAGGTTGCAGTGAACTGAGATGGCGCCACCATACTCCAGCCTGGGTGACAGAGTGAGACTCCATCTCAAAAAAAAAAAAAAAAAAAAATGCCTAGCCGTTATGGGTTTAAAAAAAAAAAAAGAGGAGCACTTGGTGCTCTGGCCGGTTGAAAGCTAATGGTGATTTCAAAGGCAGAGAAATGAGATTGTTCTCAACTAGGAGTAAGCAGAGCCTGTAAGAATATGGTACTGTAATCAATGGCTTCCATTTTTACCTATTTGGTTTTTTTAAAATTTTAGATTCAAGGGGCACATGTGCAGTTTTGTTACATTGCTATATTGTGTCATGCTGGGGTTTGGGCTTCTATTGAACTCCTCACACTAATATTGAACTTAATACCCAATGGATGGTTTTTCAGCCCTTGCTCTCCTCCCTCCCTTCCTCAGTGTATCTTATTTCCATCTTTATGTCCATGTGTCTCCATTGTTTAGCTCTTGCTTATAAGTGAAACATGCAGTATTTGGTTTTCTGTTTCTGCATTAATACACTTAGGATAATGGCCTCCAGCTGCATCCAAGTTGCTGCAGAGAACACGACTTCATTCTTTTTATGGCTCTGTAGTATTCCATGGTGTATATGATCTACCCAGTCTTAAGACTGTCTCAAAATGAGTAAGAACAGATTGGGATTCAACTAACTGAAGATGTTCTGAAGTGGTTTTCAAGCACTGTATTTTGGAGTGAAGAATTTTTTCACCCTTAGTTCCATCCCAGCCCAAATTCTGTATGTGAGATGTATAAAGAAAGGAAATTTTCCAGTTCTAGACTATAAGCTTCTTCAGGGCAGAGACTGTGTATTTATCACCAGATCTTAGCTCAGTGCTGGCACATACTGAGTGCTCTGAAGTGTTTCCTTGAGGAATAAATGAAGTTAACTGCCTTATAGTAACTCTCTCCTTTCACGTCTCCCTAAAACACCCCTTCTCTTCATATGCTTTTAGCATGCTGTGTGCATACAGTGTAGTAGGCAGGAACTCTTTCTCTTCAGCAAGGACACAACTTACAAGGGAGGTTTCTGGCAAAGAATGTCTATTACGGCCAGGCTTGGTGGCTCACGCCTGTAATCCCAGAGCTTTGGGAGGCTGAGGCAGGTAGATCTCCTGAGGTCGGGAGTTTGAGACCAGCCTGACCAACATGGAGAACCCCGTCTCTACTAAAAATACAAAATTAGCCGGGTGTGGTGGTGTGCGCTGGTAATCCCAGCTACTCGGGAGGCTGAGGCAGGAGAATTGCTTGAACCTGGGAGGCAGAGGTTGTGGTGAGCCGAGATCGCGCCTCTGCACTCCAGCCTGGGCAACAAGAGCGAAACCCTGTCTCAAAGAAAAAAAAAAAGAATCCCTATTGTTGGTTAGTCAGAACAAGGGAGACCGCTAGGCCAAAGGCTTCTGAGGTGGTTTTTAGCAGATTAAAGCGTCAAAATTTTCCAGGCCAAGGAGAAAACAGACATTTTTATAAGAATTTAAAATATATTTCCAGACCCTAGCATGTTTTGTTAGGTTCAGCAGAGCACTTATGAATTGATTGAAGGATTCTGGAATCATATTTTCTGTATTTCTAAAGCACTTCTGTTAGCAGGAGACAAACTGCTTCTATGACACTTTTGTGACCATTTTCACTTGTATCTTGTTGGATCTCTGACTATAATTGCTTGGGTCCGTGTTCCTTGTTTGCTCATCCTTGTGTTAGTCATACTATTGTATACCAGTATTTTCTTTTATGTTAGATTGCAGATACTTTTGAGACAAAATATGTGATTTTTCAATAAGATACCATCTCACACTCATCAGAATGGCTATTATTAAAAAGTCAAAAAATAACAGATGCTGGCAAGGTCACAGAGAAAAGGGAATGCTTACACACTGTTGGTGGGAATGTAAATTAGTTCAACCATTGTGGAAAGCAGTTTCGCAATTTCTCAAAGAACTTAAAACAGGACTACCATTTGACACAGCAATTCCATTATTCAGTATATAGCCAAAGGAAAATAAGTTGTTCTGCCATAAAGACACATGCATACATATGTTCATTGCAGCGCTTTTCACTATAACATGGAATCAACCTATCAACAGTAGACTGGATAAAGAAAATGTGATACATATACACTGTGGAATACTACACAGCCATAAAAAAGAATGAGATAGTGTTCTGTGCAGCAACATGGGTGGAGCTGGAGGCCATTATCCTAAGTGAACTAACACAGGAACAGAACACTAAACACCGCACGTTCTCACTTATAAGTGGGAGCTAAACATTGAGTACACATGGACAAAGACACTGGGGCCTATTTGAAGGGAACGTGAGAGGAGGATGCAGACTGACAAACTACCTATTGGGCACCTGGGTGATGAAATAATCTGTACACCAAACACTCACAACACACAATTTATCTGTATAACAAACTTGCACATGTATGCCTGAAACGAAAATGAAAGTTTTTTAAAATGTGATTTTTAAAAATTCTTGTTGGGTTTGCTTTCGAATTGAGGACAGTTTTCTATGTCCCAGGAGTACTGAGTGAATCTTAACTGACTCTGCCAAAGAAAGAAAGAGGCAATATTCGTGGTCACTGTTATCTACAGATGGGATGATGTAATGCAAAGAAGATCCCAAGAGACCCATAATCAATTGCTGGCTCTGCCATGAATTCCAAGACTACGGACAAATCTCTGAGCTTTTGTTTTATTCATGTGTTAAAAAAAAGAAGACAGGCCAGGCATGGTGGCTCACGCCTGTAATCCCAGCAGTACTTTGGGAGGCCGAGGTGGGCGGATCACTTGGGGTCAGGAGTTTGAGACCAGCCTGGCCAACACGGTGAAACTCTGTCTCTACTAAAAATGCAAAAATGAGCTGGGCGTGGTGGCGGGTGCCTGTAGTCTCAGCTACTTAGGAGGCTGAGGCAGGAGAATCACTTGAACTCAGGAGGTGGAGGTTGCAGTGAGCCAAGATCGTGCTATTGCACTCCAGCCTGAGCGACAAGAGCAAAACTCTGTCTCAAAAAAAAAAAAAAAAAAAAAGAGTAGACTGGGTTTTAAGATTTCTCCCAGTATCTTGTGGTTCCCTGAGTAATTCATTCTCAGACTGTCTGGAGCAATCATTTACTTATCTCATTTAAGAAATAGCCATGTAACACCAAGTGGCAGGATATAATCGTTGGGATACAGAGTAAGTAGCAGTAACAGAGTCTCAAAAAATTTGGTGCCTCATAAAAGGAAGGACACTCATCATTAGCAATCCTAAAGTAGGCAGGTAATTCAGGACAGCTAGATAGCTTTGATTCATTAGAATATTCAAAGCCCAGGGTTACGTCTGTTCATTGTTCTGCCATTGCCTAGGATATTATCATCATCTGCATGGTAGAAGTTGACTCAGCCTGGCAATGGGGTAAAGAAGTCCAGGACAGCAGCTTCGTCTCTAAGAAGACCTGAAAGCTGCAAACGTCACTCTCACTCCTGACTCATTAACTAGAACTTAGTCATGTGGTCACGTGTGCAGCCAGGAAAGTAGAGAAATCCTCAGCTGAGTGGCCATATACCCACCTATAACTTTAAAAGTAGGAGTGGGGCTCAAGGATTCTCTTACCAAAAGGAAAGAGGAAAGATTGGATACCGGAGGACAATTTCTACCACTATACCTTCTGTTATAATTTTAAGCCACTAAAACAATTTTTATTTTCCTATTTATTATGTTTCCTGTCTAGTGAAATAGGCTGAGATCAGGATCTGTGATTTATCCCTATGTGTATATACACCAGCACTTGTTATCTTGAATATAGATGGCATGCATTAAAAATATGCATACTTGATTTATATACTGGTTTTCAGAGTATCTAAGTAAGCACTATGGCCAGCCCCTTTCCTCACTCCTATATTCTCCTGTATCTACTTATTACTTGTTTAATGAATGTTACCTGTACAGCTTTAATTCTCAACCTAGTTGAACAGACTAGATTGGAACCTATGAAGTAAAATTTTAAAAATACAATACAAATGGATTGATTTTGGGCAGGTTGCAACTAGTAGTAACTGCTCTCTTTCTTTCTTTTGAGATTGAGTCTTACTTTGTCATCCAGGCTGGAGTGCAGTAGTGCAATCTTGACTCAATGCAACCTCCACCTCCCCGATTCAAGCAATTCTCCTGCCTCAGCCTCCTGAGTAGCTGGGATTACAGGCACCTGCCACCTTGCCTGGCTAATTTTTGTGTTTTTGGTAGAGACCGGGTTTCACCATTTTGGCCAGGTTGGTCTCGAACTTCTGACCTCGTGATCCACTGGCCTCGGCCTCCCAAAGTACTAGGATTACAGGAGTGAGCCACCACACCCAGCCACAACTACTATCTTTTAATACTTGAGGTAAAGATATTACTATGCTATCTTGGGATAGTTTGATTACCTGTAATGGAAAATCAAGAGCTTTCCAATGCGGCTTCATTATTTAATTTTAAGTATATTTCCTGGACATAACATATAATTACATTAATGAGTACACTTTAAAACAGAGTTCTTCCCTCAAAGATTTTTGGGTTCTGCCCCCTCTGTCCCCTTCACCAGTGTTAATTGTAAAGTGATTACTGTAGTGCTGGGTATTGTTAAAAGAAAAACTTCAGCCAAATTAAATTTAAAGGAGTTGAATTGAGCAATAAATGATTCGTGAATCCAGCAGCCCCCAGAATCACAGCAGATTCCGAGAGACTCCAGCGCAGCCATGCGATGGAAGAGGATTTGTGGACAGCAAAAGGAAAGTGACAGTACCGAAAACGGAAGCGAGGTGCAGAAACAGCTGGGTTGGTTCCAGCTTGGCATTTGCCTTATTTGAACATGGTGTCAGCAGTTGGCTACATTTGATTGGCCAAAACTCAGCGATTGGCAAGGTGTGGGCTACAGTTGGTTTACACCTCCACTTGTTATAGTTTATGATATACAGAAAAATCTTTAGGCCAAACTTAAATACATAAGGAGGCAGCTTTAGGCTAAACTTGATTTAACAGTATGACTCTACATAGTATGGACCTGTTTATGGATGGTCATGTAAGGCTTTTCAGAAACTGACTTCACAGTTTACTGATTCAGTGTTAATATCATCTTTGACTTCCAGTTCTTCACTTGCTGTACTTACACACTGTCATCTTACATTAGAATGAAAAGCACTAGTCTGTGCCTTATCAGTTTTACATTTGATATGGACCTTGGGGGAATTGTCCCTGCTCTCTCATATCCAGTTTCCCCAAATTCTTCCCCTTCCAGGTCTACGTCCTTATTAGAACTGACCATAACCACCCCCCACCCCCGCCTCCCGCAAATGGTCGTTCCATCAAAGAGCAGAAAGACTTAATTAAAGCTCTGGGTAAGAGTGTGGCAGTGCAAACTGAGAATATTAGAGCAAACTGCAGCATCAGGACAGGCTGTGTTTGTGTAAGGACAAGCCTTTATTCCCTTCACAAGCATGCCAACTTGCCAAAAATAAGTAAAACATAAGACTCGGCTATAGTCTGGTCTAGGAAGAGCGGTTCTTGGCCTTAACTCAGCCTCACTTCACATTCCCAGAGCTCTTGATGAGCCTCAACTTGAGGCATCTTTATTCTTGTCATATTTGTCTTGACGCATCTTTATTCTTGTCATATTTGTCTCCAAGGGACTTAGATGTTTCCCTAAGGGACAGGATTTATCTATCTGCTAAGGGTCTGCTCCTACCTCTCTATGTCAACAGAGGGCAGCAGAGAGCATCACCCGGCAGCCTAACCTGTAGGCTTCAAACGGGGGCAATGACAATCCAAGTGCCTAGGGAAGCAAATGCATGGGGGGTGCATCCATTGCTCCCATTCGAAGCCTGTAGGTTAGGTAACCCGGTGATGCCCCCTCTCTGCTGCCCTCTGTTGACATAGAGAGGTAGAAGCAGACCCTTAGCAAAAAGTCCTATCCCTTAGGGAAACATCTAAGTCCCTTGGAGACAAATACGACAAGATAAAGACGCCTCAGTGAACAACACTGGAACTGTTACAAGCATGGGAGCGTATTAAATGTGTTGCTGTGTGTAGGATGGCCCCATGCCAGGAAGGCTATTCTTGCCCCCAAATTTCAGTGACCTTTCTTCTAGTATTATTTTCCAAATTCAAGTAAAACGTTCCTGTCTACCCCACTAATTTAACATCTACACCATTTTGTGTAGTTACGCATCTCACCAAAGGTCCTTGATACTTAGAAACTGGCTTTTTAATCTTTGCATTGCCACTTCTTAAAAATATATCTTTAATTTTACTCATTGGATGATGAAAGATGGGTCTTTAAAGGGGGAGGGTTAAGGGGTAATGGGTAGAATTTAAAAGTATAGTCAGTTTTCAGTAGATTACAGAGGGTAGATAAAAGCTATATTAGATGAGCCAATCTCCCTGGGGCTCTTACTTTCTCACATATAAGATGGAACCAACAACTATCCTATTTTAAAGACATTTGTAAACTCTAAAGCGCAGTACAAGATTGTTTACAAAGAAAGTGTAAGACCAGATTTGCTCCCAATTATTATTTCTGGAATTTAGATATCTGAAACTCCAAAAGAGGGCAATATAATGAAGATAATTTAAGGCTGGGCACAGTGGCTCACGCCTGTAATCCCAGCACTTTGGGAGGCCGAGATGGGTGGATCACTTGAGGTCAGGAGTTTGAGACTAGCCTGACCAACATGGCGAAACTCTGTCTTTACTAAAAATATAAAAATTAGCTGGGCGAGTGGTGCGTGCCTGTAATCCCAGCTACTTGGGAGGCTGAGGCAGGAGAATTACTTGAACCTGGGAGGCAGAGGTTGCAGTGAGCCAAGATCATGCCACTGCACTCCAGCCTGGGTGACAGAGTGAAACTCTGTCTCAAAAAAAAAAAAAAAATTAGCCAGGCATAGTGGTGTACACCTGTAATCCCAGCTACTCAGGAAGCTGAGGTAGGAGAATTACTTGAACCCAGGAGGCAGAGGTTGCAATGAGCCAAGATTACACCGCCACACTTCAGCCCAGGCAATAAAGTGAGAAAAAACCAACCAAACCAAAAATAAAGAGAACTCAGAATTGACCTTAAAATGAAAGTCAGAAAAAGGATAGGTCACAGGAAAAATATGCTTTATAACTTTTGAATAGAGAGAAATAGAAAAATAAGAGATTCAAAGTTATTATCTGTCAACCACAGAATAGGAATAAGCTATGAGAAAATGCCTGAAGTTCAGAAATGTAAAATATATGTTTTATAGTTTTGATTATGAGGTTATTGAGTGACATAATTAACACTGTTTACCATGTTGAGGTGCTATGCTATACCTATAATTACTTCCATTTTTCAGTAAGTCACGGAACATTTAAGTAACCTTGCCCAGGGCTTCAGAACTAATACATCTTAAAGCCTGGATAAATTGAGATAAATGGTAAAAATATTTATGTGAAAGTCACTGACTTCAAAATATCAAAGACAGACCTTGTTGTTGAGAGGAAATATTGGGTCTTAAAATGTTGAACTTTTGATGATGACAAAGATAATAATAATAAAGTGTAAACACCATGTAAGAATTAGAAGACAGAATTTGGAAGTTAATTTACCAACATATTGAAATTACTGGTGTCAGAAAAGGAACTCTCATAGTACAGGGAATCTGATTTTAATTTGTTCTTTTTTGAATATGATGAAAGAGAATCAATTAGTGACATTGTATTATCAAGGATCTTTTGGCTGCAAGTGACAGAAACCTGTATCAAACTGGTTTAAGTTCATTTGTTTTTTAAAGGGAGTGGGGAGGAAGGGATTGATTGGGTTACGTAATTGGGAAGTCCAGCAGAGTAACTGGCTTCAGACAAGACTGAAGTTAGACGCCCAGTGACCTTTGTCAGGAATCAGTCTTCTTTCCTTTATCTCGAGTCGGCTTTCCTCTGCCCTCTATATGCCTGGAGATGACAGCCCTCTGCCTACTTGTCCTTAAAGCTAGTATCCTGATGAAGCAAATGTTCAGCCCCCACCCCACCGATAGTTGTCAGACATCCTGGGGATGACTCAGATGATTCTTATTGGCTGGCTTGGAGGGTGTATCTGTCCTTTCCCTAATGATCACGACCAGGGAGTTGAGTTGGCCAGCCTTGTGCTACATGCTCACTCTGAGAGCACTTGCTTCAGACAGGTCATCTCCATCTGAACCACATGAGTAAAAGTGGGAGAGAGTTCCTTCAAACGGGCCGATGCAGAGGCAGACTTTAAAAGGTGGATATCCATCACTCTGATGTTTCGGTCTTTAATTACATTGCCTGCAATGTGTGGCTAAAGTGGAAATGCCAACTTGTGTCTAGCTAAAGAAGGGAAGAAATTAAAACGGGATCAAAAGAATAGAAGTTAGACAGTTAAGAGGGTTTTATTGTATTTTTTTTTTAACATGAGCTCTAAGAAAGTAGTATGAATTCTATGTGGGTGAGTAATGTATAAAGTCTCCTTTTGCTCTTTCAACGTATAAAGTACCTTTACGACTCAGTATATTATTATTATTATTTTCTTTCTTTCTTTCTTTCTTTCTTTCTTTCTTTCTTATTATTTATTTCTTATTATTTTTCATCCTACAAACGTTTGGTTTGTGGTACTTTGCCAGAATTAGTATGTTATGGAATAGTGTATTTTGGGGATGGCGAATATTTTATTAATTGAGAAATCCATCTGCTTTTGATTTGCTTCAGTACATTTGCATTATCAATCAGAGAAGAATCCTTACATCTCTCATTTCTAGTCATCCTTTTGACAGGAAGAACACATTACAGCTTCATTAAGCGTTAAGATTTATTCTAAATAACATATAAAATCTCAAGCAATTGCTTTTCTCCAGCTGGCTAGATGGTTTATTATCTTTTAATAAAAAATATTGAATAAAAATCCGAGTAACTCCTAATATCCTTTAAAGCTTGCCATATATGTACCTTTAATATAAAGATGACTGTAGAATTTAACATGAGGCTTTAATCTTTTTAAAAGTTTACAGATACATATTCAGTACAAATTTTATTTATAGTGTACCTTTTCAAAAAGAGTTTGAAGTGCTTATCATTAAGAAAGAATATATATAATAACATTAACAATAGAGAATCCAGCCCAAAACAAGGAAGAGAAAGCAAATATGCATGTAAATATATACTTTTGTGATTAGCATATTTTAAAGCATATGAATTTTAGAGTTGACTCTGAGCTTTCCAGAAGCAGGGTTGAAAAAATGAAAATTCAATGGATTACATTGTTATCATCTAAAAGGTAGACAGACACCTCATAATTCTTCAAGAACAGAAATTTTTTTTTATATTAAGTTGTAAAACAAATTCCTCATGTGAATTCCTTACATGGAGATATTATTCAAGATAATGGACAACACAGAAGCAATATGAGGCTTCCTCATAATCATTTTTAATAAAAGCAAGACCATAACACTCAATGATAGTTATTCTGCTAAGGGGTATTAGGCTAATGAAATTTAGATAGCATGTAGCTTTCTGATGATCTCCCTTGACACAAGGATAGATTTGAGTGATACACTTATAAGAATATTTTCCCTTAGATGTTTCTTAAAAATCACTTTCTCAGATAGGCGTTTAATGGCAGCTGGACGGGGGAAAAAATGGAAGTATAATAGTAATCTGCTGAGGTCTTTGAATATTGAAATTCGCTTGTTGACCGAGGCTCCCTATGCTTTGGAATAGAAATAGGGTTAACATTCTGATATGAAATGGAGAATTCTGACCAATATTCCCAACTAGAAGACAGACTGTTTTCCAGATTAGTTCACATCATTTTATACAAACTCCATCTTTATGTAGAAAACTGTAGCTGCTTTTTAAAAAACAGTGAACAGAGCTCTTGATCAGCTAGCATAACTACCTGAAAGTTTCCCTGACCTGTTTCAGAACCCCAGAGAGTATTCCCCAACCACCTGAAGGAAAATGACGTGGATGAACTTTTCTTTAGAAGATGGGTAACTAATAGATATTTTTAGAATTTCCTGAAAAGATTTTGTATTAGTCTGTTTTCATGCTGACAATAAAGACATACCTGAGACTGGGCAATTTACAAAAGAAAGAGGTTTAATTGGACTTACAGTTTCACATGGTGAGGAAGCTTCACAATCATGGCAGAAGGCAAGGAGGAGCAAGTCAAGTCTTACATGGATGGCAGCAGGCAGAGAGAGAGTGAGGAAGACGCAAAAGCAGAACTCCTGATGAAACTATTAGATCTTGTGAGACTTATTCACTACCATGAAAACAGTATGGAGGAACTGCCCTCATGATTCAGTTACCTTCCGCTGGGTCCCTCCCACAACATATGGGGATTATGGGAGTACAATTCAAGATGAGTTTTGGGTGGGGACACAGAGCCAAACCATATCAGATCTGTTCAAGCTTTATTATAAGCAAAATAAAGATGTTGTATTCTTTCCTGTGGTTTTGATTCCTGGATCTGCACAGTTGTTGAAATTTCCATTGTCGAGAGAGTAGCAGGGTCTCAATAACAAAATAAAACCAGCTACCATTATCATATACTGAGTATCTTCTGTATGTGGGTACTCTGTGCAACTCTTTACATGTGTTATAATATTACTGTAACCTTCACATGATAATATAGGCTATTATCCCCATTCTAATAATGAGAAAACTGAAACTCAGATTTACCTTAATATTCATAATAAGTGGCAGAAACAGGATTTGAGCCCAGATCTCTTTACCAGCTTTTAACCACTACACACTGTTGCCTGTGAAGGAAATTTGAGTCTCCATGTATTAGCATTTGAGATCACTAAACTCTTTCTTTTTCCTGATATTTTCGACAAATATTGTCCATGGATCATGATACATTGGACTTCAATTCTGACTTAAATGAGTTGTTTTCTTTTTTAAAAAACACCTTTTTTTTCTCAAAAAAAACCTCTAAAACTAGAATAGCTTATATTTTTATAGCAGAATTATTGTACCTTAATTTCTACATATAGATTTTTATCTAATAATGAGTTTTAAATATCTTCTTTGAAAACGAGACCAGTCATTTTCCTGATCTGTTTCAGAACCCCAAAGAGTATTTCTCAACCACCTGAAGGAAAATGACCTGGATTAACTTCAGTTATTACTGAAGTTTGAGGAGATTCATTTGATTCTTAAAAGAGCTTACTCACCTTGAAAATGGCCTTGTGGTCCTCCACACTTAGTATGCCCATGTACTGAAATTAAAAATTACTTAAAATGATGGGACTTAACTTGATATCTCTAGAGTTGCATTGTTCCATACCATAGCCACCAGCTACAGGTGACTGTTTTGGGAGTTAAATAAATTAAAATCACATTACATTAAAAATTCACTTCCTTGAGAACACTAGTCATCTTTCAAATACTCAGTAGCCGCATGTGGCTAGTATATTAGTGCAAATTATGGAACACTCCATAATCACAGGAAATTCTCTTGAGCTGAACTTCTCTAGAGTGTGCATTTTTCATGCCTTTATCTCCCTTTCTGCCTTCTGCTTCTTAAACGATAATAACTTCCTCCAAGACTGACTTCTGTATCTTCCATAATTTGATGAGACAGTTTATCTTTCCAATGATTTCCCATGATCGTTGACATGGAGGAGTCTGTTGGCCCAGTTGATGTTTCTGTGGTATGGGAAGCATGCTAACCCAGGCCACATTTATCTTACTAAAGTGGCAAGTCCATAAGGCCAGCTAGTTTTCATTTTCCAGGTTATATATTGAGCCAAGAATCTTAGGTGGCTGTTATTAGAAGCATTTATAGAGCCTGTTTTGTTGAATTGCTTCAGAGACTACTCCCATCCCTAGTGGACTTATTATTAGTAATTATGTTGCTGTCACGTGTTACAGCAAATGTATTAACTTCTATAGCAGCTTTAGCCTGTTTTTTTTTGTTTTTTTTTTTTTGTTGTTGTTGTTTTTGAGAGGGAGTCTTGCTCTGTTGCCCAGGTTGGATTGTAGTAGTAGTGCCATCTTGGCTCACTGCAACCTCTGCCTCTTGGGTTCAAGTGATTCTCATGCCTCAGCTTCCTGAGTAGCTGGGATTACAGACATGCACCACCACGCCCAGCTAATTTTTGTATTTGTATTAGAGACGGGGTTTCACCATGTTGGCCAGGCTGGTCTCAAACTTGAGACCTCAGTTGATCCACCCACTTCAGCCTCCCAAAGTGCTGGGATTACAGGTGTGAGCCACCACACCCGGTCAGCTTTAGCTGTCTTTAAAGAAAAGAAAAACAGCTCTATTGAGGTATGATTGACAAATAAAAAGCTGTAGATATATAATGTATACAACTTGGCTGGGCGCAGCGGCTCAGATCTGTAATCCCAGCACTTTGGGAGGTTGAGGAGAGAGGATCATTTGAGGTCAGGAGTTTAAGACCCACCTGGGCAACATGGTGAGACCCCACCTCTACTAAAACTTATTTAAAAATTAGCCAGGCATGATGGTACATGCCTGTAGTCCCAGCTACTTGGGAGGCTGGGGCTGGAGGATTTCTTGAGCCCAGGAGTTCGAGCTTGCAGTGAGCTGTGATCACACTACTGCACTTCAGCCTGGGTGACAGAGCGAGACCCTGTCTCCTAAATAAATAAATAAATAAAATATACACACACAACTTGATGTTTCTTGGGTATCTTATTAAGTTTGCTTCTTTGTCTCTTTCTATTAGTCTGTATTGTTTTGGAAGAAAAAAATGTTTTTCATAAATCTGATTCTTTTAATGTATCCTGGTTGGCTTTGGTCGCTGTTAAAAGAAATAGAGATGTATATTCTTCATCTTTCCATTTGTTGGTTCTTAAATAATGTTGCACACTCAGGCCTACTGGGCATGCCTTGAGCACTCTACTATGTTACATGGGTAAACTTTGGTCTATCTTTTTTGTAGTGATATTCCACAATAAGCTCCTTTAGAGAAGTTTGTTGACTATGTTGTTTGCCAACAATATTCTATTGCCTCAATATATACAGGACAATGAATATCTTTGCTGTGTGCAAAATAATCCTGAAACGTTTTCCTTTGCCAAATGAGCTAAGAAGCGTGCAGTACTTACTAGTGGTCAGGTTTGGACCCTCCAGAACCACATAGAAAACAGGCAACCACTTTCCTTCTCTCACAGTTGTGTAAATAATCTGATTGAGAAAAAGAGCAGATCTCTGTTCAGAATGTTCTTGGTCACTGGACACCTTGTAACTGAAGCTTTATATTAACCATGATTGTTCTAGTTTCAAGGATTTGAGGCCATTTCCCAAGTTCAGAAAAATCATGATCAGTATTTTTCAAGTATTAGCCATTGTGAAGTGTAGTGATGAGTAGGGACAGTAAATATATTCATCTCCAATGTTGTATAACTGAAAAGTGTAAAAATAAAGAAGCAAGAGATGCCTTTTGAGTGAATTTAATACAGCTGTTTTTGTTGTTAATAATAAAACATCTTACTGAAACCAAAACTTGCTCAAAGTTTTCATTAAGTGCCCTTTTGGAGCTGTGTCTTAATTGACTGCCAGAAGTTGAATAAACCAATGAAGAAACACTGTACCCTACTTAAAAGTAGCAGTAAGTTCTTCTTCGGTATCCACTTTTGATGTTACTGCTATACAAAACAGTTACATTCATGTATTATTATTTTCCATATTTCTGTTTTCTTAGTTACTGGATTATTGTTCCCATGCAGCATTCCCTAAATTTTCCTTTTACAAGTCGTGGTGGGCTGGGCATACACGTCCACTAGTCTGCCAATTTTAGAAATGGTTTATCTGACTTTGATTTGTTTTGATTGCATCAGGCATATTGCTGAACAGTAAGAAAAGGGTTAAAGAAAAGAGCTCTAATGAATAAAAGATGGGATTTCTTCTATATGCATTTTTGTTAGCCTTGATTCCACGGAAATTCTATTTTGATTCTTTCATTCAATAGCAATAATAATGTTTGTATGACTATCACAGCTTGAAACATACACACCCACACTCTCTCTCTCTTTCTCTCTTTCTCTCTCTCTCTCCTCAAGCTGCCAGTCTGTCTTAAGGCAGTGGCAGATGCCTGATTGGCGGGCTCTGTTTATTCTGTGACCAGATTCCTTCTAAAAGAAGGAAGGCCATGTCTGCCTGAAGCCTATTGGCCGGGCCTACTCTGGACCCGCCCCTCTTTTTTTTCGTGGCACACAGCAAAGCGAAGCCTGTGCGGAATCCTAAACCAGCCCAATTTACATCCATTCATGAATCTGTGACGTCAGCAAGCCTTCGGGCTCCTTTGCGGTGGGCTGGAGGATTGTGCGGGTGGAATCCCCCTCCCCTTTATTTTTCTAATTCAGCAGGGCTTTTAAAATTAACCTTACATCTTTTCAAAGCAAGGAAATGGAACAGCATGTGTAGGAATTCTTCGTTGTTGTGAGTATTGCACTCTGTTTTTCCTGTTTCGTCAGCATTTATTTCACAAGGACGGACAAGAGAATGTATTTGTGATTTGAGGTGATTAGAAAGCTGATATTATTGAGGGCCAGACAGAGAGACAGGGGCGGAGAGAAACCCGAAACCCTGTTACAACGAGGAGCCTCTGAAACTGACAGCTGGTTTTCCTTCGCTTGTCTGCCTGCTAGACGGGGGCATTTTTCATTTACGGTTCTGCACGTTACCTCGGGTGCCTGCTTGGCTTTCCCTAAAGGGAGATTCATTTGTCTGAGAGATGATGTGGATGGTATTAGCGGAAAAGCTCAGAACACCAGAAAGGTGCTGAGAAAAGCGGGGCCCGCGAGACCGCGCAGGTTCTATCCTGCGGGGACACTTGTCTTCCTTGCGACCGTCCTTTCTGCCGGTCTTCACCCTTCACCTTGCCTTTGTTTCACAGTTGTGTAACAGTGTCTTGCGATTGCGATTTGGGGAAGATGAATACTTGTTCAACCATTTTTCAAAAGCTCTTATGATGGGAGCCATAGTGGTGTATTTATATATACTCGCAGCTCTTTATGTCACTCTTTACGCTTTATTTATAGTGTCAAAAACCTAAAAAGCTGCCTTAGAGGGAAAGGGGGAATTATCCTTACACTTGAGTTTTTCAATATCCTCTAACGAAAGCTAAGAAGTGGTTACTATGTTCCACAATGATATTGCATGGAAATGCACACGAGTGTTTTCCTAAGATGAACTTTTAGCTGAAAATAGTTTATTCCACTGTACTGGGGAAACGTGGAAAAGTCCTGGCATGTTCCATGTATGAAGTTGGTTTGATAGTTTGCTACTGGAGTTTTAACAAAAAGTATTTGTGATTGAATTTGTCTTCCAAGGGTCTGGTGTATTCTGGTGAAAGTTGTGAAAGTGAAGAGG
The DNA here is from genome assembly GCA_963573385.1 of Cacajao melanocephalus. Classification (NCBI taxonomy): domain Eukaryota; kingdom Metazoa; phylum Chordata; class Mammalia; order Primates; family Pitheciidae; genus Cacajao; species Cacajao melanocephalus. The sequence continues at coordinate 21,855 of CAUYLG010031843.1, read as the reverse complement.
GATGTGACATTGTGACAAGTTCTGCCCTGGGGCAGCTCCTCAACCCGAATAATCTGACAGCATTTCCCAACTGCTTCCATTTGAGCAATTCATAATGCCAGTCTGCAGCATGTACCCAGCTGTTCTTTCTGGTGAGAAAGCAAAATGCCTCATATTTCTTATAATCCAGCCTGTCATGTTTACCTTGTGAAATCAATGCTTAATTTTCAGATTTTTACTTAATTTTCAGGTTATCTTGTATCGTGAAGCAAGGCTCCTAAATTATGGGTGTAATATCTTTTGAATTATTGTTCTTAATGAATCTTCCAACTGTAAACTCACCCAATTTCAAACTTATGCCTGAGGATCAATCATTTTGTATTTCTGAGTACATGTGAACTTGCTGGAGTGATAGAGGGAAAACTTCTGCCTGATTCTAAATCAGATCTCTGTCCTATACTCAGACAATTGTGGTTTCATATTTTGCTATTTTTTTATATGCTGGGTTTAACAAAGGAGATAACATTTTAGACACAATATTTGTAAACATCTTGAGTTATTTCAGCATTTTCCTTTTCTGTATACCTTCAGAGAGTTTGTTGAAACTAGGAATTTCCAAGTAATTTTAAATTATTAAAGTCTACTAGATCAAAAGATAAAATTATTAGGATATTTTTAAAATGTTGTTTACATAATCAAACTCATCTTAAAAAATGTTCATCAGACTCTGTCTTTGATGCACATTTTGCCAAAAGAGAGCCTTATTTATGTGAAAGAAGTAACAGTATGCACTTTGAATTTACTAAAGTAAAACTGTTCCTTTAAGGCACAGAGTAGATAGAGAATCCCCCTCTCTCTCCCCACTCTTAGTGACTGTATTCTACATTATATTTATCTTCATGTATAGTGTACTTGTAGGGAAAAAAACAATAACTCTTAATTGTTTAATATCAAACAATAAAATCCTGTGTATCAGTGACTGTCAATAGATGGCTTTCTGTTTAAAAATTGAAGCTACTCCAGAAGTAGGAATTAATTTATTTAGTAAACAAAGTCAGTCAAACCAGAGCCATGTCCTGGGGAACTGTCAAGAGAATGGTTCCTAAGGGCCAGAGGCCATATCCGCTGGTATATGACAAAGCAACCCTGCTTCGATGGCAAAACCGGTTACTTTTGTTTGCACTGCATGCCTACCCTCTTTCTATGTGCTTCAGCTGCATTAACTGCTTGGCGAGCTCAGATAATTCAAGATAGCCACGATGACCAATTCTGCCAGGTGGTAGCCTGATCTTGCAATTTTGATTAAAATAAAGAACATCCCCAAGTACACTTTGCTGCTAAAAAAAAAAAAAAATTCAAAAAACATCACACCCTTGCTCTGCATTATTATTCTGTAAGAATATGGGGGAGAAAAAAATTTAGAAAATGCAATCTTTACTCTGAAGGAATTCAGAAAGCAAAATGTCAGAAATAAACTTCAGTATTAGAATTACCTGTGTAAACTTTCTCCCCGCCCCACACCTCTTTCCCTCCCCTCCCCCCGTCCCCTCCCTCCCTCCCTCCCTGCCTGCCTGCCTTCCTTCTCCCTTCCTTCTTTTTCTTTTTTCCTATTTAATGTTTTTTAGTATATTCGCAGAGTTGTACAATCATCATCACAATCAATTTTAGAATATATTCATCATCACAGTAAGAAACCACATACCCATTAGCAGTCACTCCTGATTTCTCTTCACTCCCCAGCTCTAGGCAACCGCCAATCTGCTTTCTCTATATATAGATTTGCTCAGTCTGGATATTTCATATAAATGAAATTATACAGTACATGCTCTTTTGTAGCTAGCTTATTTCACTTAGTGTAGTGTTTTCAAAGTTTATCCATGTTGTAGCCTATATCAGTACTTCCTTTCTTTTTATTGTCAAGTAATATTCCAGTGTGCCATATTTTACTTATCCATTCACCAGTTGATAGATATTTTGGGTTTCTGCTTTTTGACTATTAAGAATAATGCTTCTTTGAACATTTGTGTATACATTTTTGTGTGACTTTCTTTTCATTTCTCTTGAGTACATACCTGGTACTGGAATTGCTGGGTCATTATGATTACTATATGTTTAACATTTTCAGGAGATGCCAAATTGTTTTCCAAAGTGGCTGCACCGTTTTACATTCCCAGCAGTAACGTATGAAGGTCCAGTTTCAGCACATCCTCAGCAACACTTGTTATTATATATCTTTTTGATTAGAACCATCTTAATGAGTTTGAACTGGGATCTCATTGTGGTTTTTGCTTTATATTTCCCTAATAGCTGATGATGCCAAGCATCTTTTCATGTGCTTATTGGCCATCTGTATATCTTCTTTGGAAAAATATCTGTTTGGACACATTGCCCACATTAAAAATTAGATTATCTTTTCTTTTTGACTTGTAAGTGTCCTTTATATATTCTGGACACAAGCTCTTTCTCGGATATATATACCTTGCAAATATTTTTCTCATTCCATAGGTCGTCTTCACTTTCTTAATGATATTGTTTGTGGTATAAAAATGTTCAATTTTGATGAAGTTCAGTGTTTATTTTCTTTTGTGGCTTATGCTTTTGGTGTCATATCTAAGTTGGCTCGCCTGACTCCAGGTCATAAAGATTTATTTCTGTTTTCTTCTAAGAGTTTTATAGTTTTTTCTCTATATTCAAATGTATGATCCATTTTGAGTTAATTTTTTGTGTATAGTATAAAGAAGTTCAACTTTATTCTTTTGAATCTGGATATCCAGTTGTTCGAGTAATATTTGTTTAAAAGACCATTCTTCCCCCCATTAAATTGTCTTGACACCCTACCAGGGAACTTAAAAAAATTACTGGTGCCATGCTCCCACCTCCAGAGATTTATATTTAATTGGTTTGTGGTGGGACCCAGTGATGATGCATTTTTAAAAAGCTCCCCAGCTGATTCTAATGTGCAGCCAGCCTTGAAAACTATTGACATGCAGGGTCTTGGAACAGAAGAGAGGGGCTTTCAGAATCAGGAGAGAAAATGGGTAAAAACAGAATTATGAAAAGGAGGGAAGAGAAAAAAAATTAAGAAGATTCATACCAGAAAGCTTGAGTTTTTTGTGAATCACTCAAAGAGTAAGGTATCATTGGAAGTTAGTGAAATATGTTAAAGAGGAGGAGCTAACATTTATTAAGCACTTTCTATGTGCCTATAATTTTTTTTTTTAAACAGGGTCTCCCTCTGTTACCCAGACTGGAATATAGTGGTGTGATCACAGCTCGCTGCAGCCTCAGCTTCCTGGGGTCAAGCCATCCTCCCACCTTAGCATCTCGAGTAGCTGGGACTACTGGCACGCACCACTATGGCTGGCTATTTTTTTAATTTTTTGTAGAGATGAGGTCTCCCTATGTCAACCAAGCTGGCCTCAGACTCCTGTGCTCAAGTGATCCTCCCACCTTGACCTCCCAAAATGTTGCAATTACAGATGTGAGCCACTCTGCCCGGCCTACATGGTTATAAACCTGTTGGGAGCTTTTATATACATTATTTTATTAAAATATAATCTTCATCCAACCTGGGCAACATGGCAAAACCCTGGCTCTACAAAAAATACAAAAATTAGCCAGGTGTAGTGGCATGCCCTTGTAATCCCAGTTACCCGGGAGGCTGAGGCATGAGAATTGCCTGAACTCTGGAGGCAGAGGCTGCAGGGAACCTTGATCGTGCCACTGCACTCCAGCCTGGCTGACAGAGTGAGACTGTGTCTCAGTTAATTAATTAAATATAATCTTCATGATATGACGTAGATAGTATTATTCCCACTGTACAGATGAGAATAAAAAGGCTCAGGTCATTGACTCAATCATAGATGCCAGGTAGTGTATGTCATACCCAATTTTCAAACCCAGCTCTAATTCCTAATTCTGTTCTCTTTCTTCTGTTTACTGTGGGCTGTGAACATTAAGTATTGCCATGAATTACTCTTGGTCTAGTCCAGCATGAATTTAAAATCTTCTGTAGCACTGCTTTGGATTGGGCAAAGAGTAAGGTAAGTTAGATGTTGGGGGTTATATAGGGTTAAGTGTTGGCACAGCAGGTGCAGTGGAAGATAAGAAGGTGGGGATAAATGAGGATTATCATTTAATAGATAACCATGGAGTCCAGACTGGCTGTACCCTCCCTAGATGCAGCCAGCAGAAAAAGCCCTAAGAGGGTAGAGGGCCAATATACTGGGCATGAGAGGATGATTGAAGGGAACAAGGGAAAAGAAGATGAACCAAGTAGAATTAGCAAGTGTAAAGGTGTTGTTATCATTTTAATATTATTTAATCAACAAATATTGTTTGCACATTTACTATGTGTTCTAAGTATTAGGTACACAGCAGTGAATAAAACAGACATAAATTGTTGCCCTCTTGGAACTTACCTTAATCTAATGAAAGGAGATGAACAGCAAATAAGTAAATTATGTTTAGACAGTGATATGTGTTAAGGAGAAAAATAAAGATGGGAGGGGACTAGAGGATGCAGGGAGTGGGGTAAATTTAAAATGGGACTTTTGCATTGTATTGTTTATGTGTGGATACTGATTCCTCAAAGAGATGGTGAACCATCAAAGAAAAGGGTCAGTGGTTGACCTAGTCAGGCACCCTGGAGATGTAAGGAGAGTTTCTTCTAAGTCCTAAAAGTCAACGTGAATTTTCAGTATTAACTTTATTGTGTAAGTGCCATTCTGGGGAGATCAGTGATGTTTCTGCTGGGTGGAGATCAGGGCAGGGGTGGTGCTTCTTTTAAACATGCATGCTTCTCTATTAGAATAAATCCTCCTGGCCGGGCAAGGCGGCTCATACCTATAATCTCAGCACTTTGGGAGGCCAAGGCAGGCAGATCACAAGGTCAGTAGATCAAGACCATCCTGGCTAACATGGTGAAAAGCTGTCTCTACTAAAAATACAAAAAATGAGCCAGGTGTGGTGGCACGCGCCTGTAGTCCCAGCTACTCAGGAGGCTGAGGCAGGAGAATTGCTTGAACCCGGGAGGCAGAGGTTGTCGTAGTGAGTTGTTATAGTGTAGTGAGATGGCATCACTGCACTCCAGCCTGGGTAACAGAGATTCCATCTCAAAAAAAAAAAATAGATCCCCCTACCTAAGTGTGTGGATGTGGATGTTTGCCCGCCCATAATATCACCACTGAGAATCACTACATAGTAAGGCATAGTTAATGAGAGTGATGTGTTCTGCTTCTCAGATGAATTCGGCAGAGATCCACCAATGTAGGCAATATTGAAAACACTTAAAATTGTTTTGCTTTTAAAAACACTTCAGCAGAAGTTTTACACGCACCACCTTGAGCAAAGGTTGAATGGAACCGTTGGTGTAAAGTTTTTAATAATGAGGTTCTATTATGCAACCATTTACCTGCCTTCTTTATCTAGAAGATTCTTATACTAAATTGGATAAAATCAACATGTTTTCTCTTTACCTACTGCAAGGCATGTGGATGCAGTGGAAAAAGAACTGGACTAAGCCTGTAGGCGTCTATGTAGCAATCAGGTCATCCTTACCAGGTCATCCTTAGCAAGGCAGTTACCCACTTAGCTTTTTAAAAATTTCTCCTTTGCTTTAGTTTTAACATGTGAGATGAAGAAATTGTTCTTAGTGATCTCAAATGTTCTTTTTAATGCTAACATTGTAAGATTCTTGGAACCTGGATGTTAATTACCAACATTAAATATGCAAGTGATAATTTCTAAGGCAATCTAGTTAAAATCTACTTTTATTCCGGTTCTTTCACAGTATTTTTTTTTCCCTCAAGGTGGAGTTTTGCTCTTGTTGCCCACGCTGGAGTGCAGTGGCGTGATTTCAGCTCACTGCAAACTCCATCTCCTGGGTCCAAGCGATTCTCCTGCCTCAGCCTCCTGAGAAATTGGGATTACAGGCATGCACCACCACGCCCAGCTAATTTTTGTATTTTTTAGTAGAGACAGCGTTTCACCATATGTTGGCCAGGCTGGTCTCGAATGCCTGACCTCAAGTGATCTGCTCACCTCAGCCACCCAAAGGGCTGGGATTATAGGCGTGAGCCACTGCACCCTGCCCTTTCACAGTATTTTTATAGAAATTTAACCCTCCATGGGATGCTGCTACAGCTGGGAGGAGGATAAAGTGTCAGAATTGTTTCAGATGGAGACATCTAGGTGATACAGTATAGGTTAAATCACTTTCAGATTTGCCCAGAGACTTTCTTATAAGCAGGAAATAGATTCCTGATGAGTTATGACTTCACCACTTTTAGGCATGCCCATTATAAATGTAAATTGTATTGACCATTGTTCTCTTTAGTCAAAAAAAAAAAAAAAAAAAAAAAGCTTCCATTAGACTAGTGATTTGGTGATCTGGGCTAATAGGAGATGTGGCTACAAATAATCCAGTAACCTCAGTTTGGGTGTATGTTGTAGCCTTTTCCTGCTGTGACCTTTGTTAGTGCTCCTAGGAAACAAAATTCATCCTGTTGACTCTTTCTGCCCATCTTTCACTACCTCCTTTTGTCTTCTAACTTGGGCTAAGCTAGATGAAAGATGAAGACTATATTAAATTTTAAAAAAAAAGACACACTAAATTCACAAATATAATAACCAGCCTTTGTAAAAGTAAGATATTATTCAGTATGATAATTGCTAGCTTTTGAAAATTGTTCCTTTCATAATTTTCCAATAACAAGTTGGTTGTTGGATTGGTGTTTTACATTTGTAGATTTTGTCGAAAAAAAAAAAAAGAAAATCTCCCTTTCATTTTTATGTTCATTTCATCAGTTTGGAATTTTTCTTACACCCTTCTTCATCTGTATAATTGTCAAGCCGAGAGGTCTGATGTCTAGTCCTAATAGCTATCATAATTTCATATAGCATTTTCATTTAGTAACAGTAGATATCTGTGTAGCAGTGTGGTAAAAACATCTTGCAAAAAGCAATCATGTGTTGCAGGGCAACCCTAAGAGAACATGCAGTAACTGTACAATTTTAATTGTTTCAAATTTTTCAGGAAAAACAATTAGAACATCCTGCTGACAGATGGTGATTGTCTTCAACGTGCTCATTTGCATTGTGAATTCCTGGGCTGGGGGTAATAATAGAATTGAGCAATTCTGCGGACATTTTAGTGAAATTCTGGATTCACAAAAGGCCAGAGAAGTGAAAGAAAGAATTGATTCAAGGTTAAGATAGCCAAAGATAAGGATTGGAGAAAGATGACAGGGAAAAAGGAGAGCAGAGCCCAGGGAGACTGGCCAAGCTGATGAGGCAGCTGGCAGCCAGGACAGCAGTTTCCACCTTAAACAGAAGGGAGTGGATCTGGGACTCAGACTGAAAAAGACTCTTTTGGAGTCCTAAAGGGGGCTGTCACAGTTGCCATTAGTAAAGAGGGCTCAATTTGCAAAATAAGCCCACTAAGGCTTCTTATTACCCTGAGGCATTGTGCCTGCATTTTTAGTAGCTGGCCTGCCTGCCTTTAATGGGACACATTAGGGTATCTGCAGGCTTGGATAGCCACGGATAATTGAGACTAGTGAGATAAAGCTCACCAAAATGCAAAGCCGTGATTGCTTTTTCCAGGGAAAATAATCTCTTGATTAAAGTTAGGTTAAGCATTTTACTAATTACTCACCAATTATTTCCTCTCCCATAACAAATTTAAATACATATGCCCACTTGGAAGGAACAGATGCAACATACCTTTGGTTATTTCCAGCCACTACTTCTAGACCTAAATTACAGACCCACTTTTGCTAAGCATAGAAACTCCTGGGAAATACCCACCTGATATTACAGCCATTCGGGCTCAAGAACCCATTTAAAAAGAAATTTAATGACTTTGCCAGGTTCTCCCTTCCCCTTCCTTCTCCTTTTTCTGTCCCTTTTTGAGCAGAATCCCTTCCATCTGTTTGTCTATGAAAAAAATAACAGAACATTTGCTTGTGTTAATGATCGAAGCTATGCCCCAATCTAGTCTTTTAAGTATTCTCAAAGACCTAGAGACAGACTAGACCAGGTTTCTTGAAGAAAGAAACAGTTGCATACTATATTTTCTGTAATAATTTCTCCAATCAGGGCTTCCCCCATAACACATTGAAAAGTACTCACTCCTCATCATCTGCTCGCCTTTAAGAGGTTATCTAAATTGATGATAAGGATTTCTTTCAACTGAATCTTATACCTTTGGTACCAAATTTGGGTTAAAGTCAAACTGCTTCTGTCACACATTTCCTTATAAATAGCCTTTGTCTTTTTCCTGCTATTTAAAAGGCTATGGAATGTCTTTAAAAACATTAAACATTAAAAACAAAACAAACAAACAAAAAAAGAACAGCCACCCAGGTTCTAAAAGCCTTTGACCAGATCTGAAAAGGAAAGAGAGATGATAAGAGAACCTCATTATTAATGCAGAGCAAAGAGGACCCTAAGATAAGGTCCCTCTTTTACCCCAAGGAAAAGGAAGTCACTCTAAGGCAATACCTGTACGTGAGACTGTCCTGCTCAAGCTTTGCCAAGCTCATGAGAAATATGAAATGGTCATTTTGATCTACCTAAAATACATAGAACGGGTACCCAGAATAGTTGACGAATAGTTACATACTTGAATTGGCTGTGTGCTGGACTTGAAGTTTCGGGGTAAGGAAACTAGAGTCTTGAGGGTTCCAAGTTCTAAGAAATCTTTTCTGGGTTTATTCCTGGGAAGTGGTAGCCAAGGATTTGTTAGAGCCTGGGAAACTAAGATTCTGGGGCTTGTTTTGGGACCTGTGCTTTCATAGCTGTGTATTATTTTTCATCACAGAAAGATGAAAAAGTAGAAACAAACAAAAATGTATTCTTTTTACCAAATTCCTCAGCTTCTCCTATTTTTGCGTGTGATTCATAAAATATAGTTTATGAAAAACTACTCAGTAAGAATGTTTTGGCCAGGCGCGGTGGCTCACGCCTGTAATCCCTGCACTTTGGGAGGCTGAGGCGGGTGAATCACGAGATCTGGAGATCGAGACCATTCTGGTAAACATGGTGAAACCCCGTCTCTACTAAAAATACAAAAATTAGCTGGGCGTGGGGGCGCGTGCCTGTAATCCCAGCTACTCAGGAGGCTGAGGCAGGAGAATCGCTAGAACCGGGGAGGCAGAGTTGCAGTGAAGCCACATGGCGCCATTGCACTCCAGCCTGGCGACAGAGCTAGACTCCGTCTCAAATTAAAAAAAAAAAAAAGAAAAAAGAAAAGAAAAAAAGAATGCTTTTCAGGTGCTCATGCTTGTAATTCCAGCACTTCGGGAGGCTGAAGCAGGTGGTTCACTTGAAGTCAGGAGTTCGAGACCAGCCTGGCCAACATGATGAAACCTCATCTCTGCTAAAAATACAAAAATTAGCTGGGTGTGGTGGCATATGCCTGGAGTCCCACCTACTCAGGAGGCTGAGGCGCAAGAATCTCCTGAACCCAGGAGGCAGAGATTGCAGTGAGCCGAGATCATGCCACTGCACTCTAGCCTGGGTGACAAAGAGAGACTTCATCTCAAAAAACAAACAAAAAGAATGTTTTTCTGTTACTTTGATGATAGACTCTCTTGCAGAATGTGCTTAAATAACAAGAGAACAAAACATTTTTTTTTTCTATTTTTCTCAATTCCCATCCATATTGCCCTACCCCTACCAATCACTACTAGTTCTTATCAACCTTGTTAGCCTGGTTCTATACAGTGAAAAGGATTTCTTCTGATGAGTTATACATTGATTATTTTTTCCCCTCCATCTCACCAAGAATGATGAATTAGCAATTTAAAAACATTAACTCTGCAAGAGACCTACCTGTGAACCAGCTAAAGCTGTGGTTCTCCAAGTATGGTCCCAGGACGAGGACCATCAGCATCACCTGGGAACTTGTTAGACATGCCCATTCTCAGGCCACTCCCCAGACATTCTCAGTCAGAAATGTTGAGGGTGGGGCCCAACCATCTGTTTTAACAAGCTGGCTAGGTAACGCTGATGCATGCTAAATTTCAAGAATCCTTGATTTATAGCAGAGCTTCTCAGACTTCTAATGTGCATAGAAATCACCTGCTAATTAGCTCCTAAGTGATGCTGATGCTGCTGGTCCTAGGTCTACGTTTTGTGAGTAGCAAGGATCTGAAGAACTGTCATAAGGCAGGCACTCCAAGAACTACTCCAAGAAGCAGACTGTATCAAAATTGTAACTTACCCAGTAGTTCCTAGGGAAATACTCCTAAAAGAGGAAGAAGTTGTTTTGTTTCTGGTTTTTTTTTTTTTTTTTTTTAGGAGACAAAGTCTCACTCTGTCACCCAGGCTGGAGTGCAGTGGCAGATCTCAGCTCACTGCAACCTCCGCCTCCCATGTTCAAGTGATTCTCCTGCCTCAGCCTCCCCAGTAGCTGGGATTACAGGCACGCACCACCACACCTGGCTAAATTTTGTATTTTTAGTAGAGACAGAGTTTCACCATGTTGGCCAGGCTAGTCTTGAACTCCTGACTCAAGTGATCCAACACCCAAGCCTCCCAAAGTGCTAGGATTACAGGCATGAGCCACCACATCCAGCCAAGAGGAAGAAGTTTTATGCATAAAGTATTGATCATAGCATTATTTGAATAGAAAAAGAAATAGCGTAACTGCTCAATAATAGGGAAATGTAGTTAGTTAATCCTCATTATTCACAGATACTATATTTGCAAATTCACCTTGTAGCTAGACTCTATTTTTAACCCCAAAAATCAATACTCCTGGTGCTTTTACAGTCATTTGCAGACATGCACACAACAGCAAAAAATATGAGTCACCTGACATACACTCCCAGCAGGGTTCAAACAAGATGAGGCTCTGCCTTCTTGTTTCAGCTCTCCTGTTGTAAACAACTGTCCCTCTTGAGGTCTATTTAGTGCCCTGGTTTTTTGCATTTTTTTTGGTGGTTTCATTGTTTAAAATGGTGCCAAAGCAGAGTGTTGAAATGCTATCAAGTGTTCCCGAGCAGAAGAAGGCTATGATGTGCCTTACAGAGAAAATATATGTGCTACATAAGTTTCATTTAGTCATGAGTTATTGCGCAGTTGGCCATAAGTTTGAGAATGATAAATCAACAATATAGATTATGTGAAGTGTCCTTAAACAGAAGCACACATAAAGCAAGGGTACGTATTGATCAGTTGACGAACATGTTGCAACCAGAGGCTTACAGAAACCTAACCCTATACTTCCCCTAGGAGCAATGGCTCAATATTCACTAGTTCAGTGCTCGCTGAGGCTTATAGAATGTAGCTATTGTGAATGACAAGACTTAACTGTAGTTAATAATCAATATGCTGCCATTTTAAAAGGATGATGATGAAATATATACAATAATATAAAAAAAGTACAGTAATCCCCCCTTATCCATGGAGGATATGGTTCAAGAGCTCTCAGTATAGACCTGAAACTGTGGATAGTATCGAACCCTATACATACCAAGTATTTTTCCTAAACATACATACCTATGATAAAGTTTAGTTGATAAATTAGGAACAATAAGAGATTAGCAACAATAATAATAAAATAGAACAATTATAACAATAGACTAAGAAAGTTTTGTGAATGTGGTCTCTCTCTCAAAATATCTTACTCATCTAATATCCAACTCATCAAAATATCTTACTCATCTAATATCTTACTCATCAAAATATCCTACTCATCTAATATCTTACTCATCAAAATATCTTACTCATCTACTTTTGGACCATGGTTGACCAAGGGTAACTGAAACTGGAAAGTGAAACAGCAGATAAGTTAGGACTACTGTATATGATGTAGTGGTAAGAGACAAGAAATGGGAGACAAATTGTCAAGCATAGTACAATTAGAGTTACATTTACATTCTTTTCAAGTAACAAAATTGAAGGTAGTACACGACTATAGTTTGGATGTTTGCCCCTCCAGACTGTTGTTGGAATTTGATTCCCAGTGGTGGAGGTGGAGCCTAACGGGAGGTGTTTGAGTCATGGGGGCAGATCTCTCCTGAAGGGCTTGGTACCATCCTCATGGTTGGGAGTGGGTTTTCACTCTGTGAGTTCCCACAAGTTTAACAAGAGTTTAAAAAGAGCCTGGTACCTCCCACCTCACTCTTGCTTCCTTTCTTCCCATGTAATCTCTGCACACACTGGTTCCCCTTCACCTTCTGCCACGAGTGGTGGCAACTGAGCTTTCACCAGATGTCCAGCCTTCTAGCCAGCAGAATCATGAATCAAATAACCCTTTTTACTTTATAAATTACCTAGTCTCAGGTATTCCTTTATAGCAACACAAAGAGACTAAGACATATACCGATAGTTTTTAAAAAAATTTATGATGCATAATAATTACGCATATTAATGGGCTACATGTGATATTTTAATACATGTATGTAATATGATCATATCAGGGTATTTAGGATATCCATCACCTTGAACAATTATCAGTTTCTTGTGTTAGGAACATTTCAAATCTTCTTTTAGCTGCTTTGAAATAGACAATAAATTGTTGTTAACTATAGTCACTCTGCTGTGCTGTCAAACACTAAAACTTACTCCTTCTATGTAGCAGTGTGTTTATATCCATTAACCAACCTCTCTTTATCCCCTCTTCTCCACCCTTCCCAGCTTCTGGTAACTGTTGTTCTGCTACCTACCTCCATGAGGTCAACTTTTTAGCTCCCACAGGAGAGTGAGAACATGTGATATCAGTTTTTATGTGCCTGGCTTCTTTCACTTAACATAATGACCTCCAGCTCTGTCTCTGCTGCAAATGGCTGCATTCCATTCTTTTTTATGGCTAACTAGTATTCCATTGTGTGTGTGTGACACATTGTCTTTATCCATTTATCCATTGATGAATACTTGAGTCGATTCCATATCTTGATATTGTAAGTAGTACTGCAGTAAACATGGGGTTGCAGGTATCCCTTTGATACACTGATTTCCTTTCCTTTGGATAAATACCTCACAGTAGGATTGAGTTTTTTGAGAACCCTCCATACTGTTTTCCATAATGGCTGTACTTACTGACGTTCCCACCAGCAGCGTATAAGAGTTTCCCTTTCGGCCTGGCGCAGTGGCTCACGCCTGTAATCCCAGCACTTTGGGAGGCTGAGGCAAGTGGATCATGAGGTCAGGAGTTCAAGACCAGGTTGGCCAAGTTGGTGAAACCCCGTCTCTACTAAAAATTAAAAAAAAAATTAGCCGAGCATGGTGGTGGGTGCCTGTAATCCCAGCTACTAGGGAGGCTGAGGCAGCGAACTGCTTGAACCAGGGTGGTGTGGTTGCAGTGAGCCGAGACACCGCCACAACCCCCCAGCCTGGCAACAGAGTGCCACACCAACAAAAAAAAAAAAAAAAAAAAAAGTTTCCCTTTCACCACATCCTCACCAACTTTTGGTATTTTTTTTGATAATAGCCATTCTAACTGGGATGATAACTCATTGTGGTTTTATTTGAATTTCCCTGATAGTTAGTGTCGCTGAGCATTTTTTCATATACCCGTTTGCTTTTTGTGTCTTCTTTTGAGAAATGCCTATTCAGATCCCTTGCCCACTTTGTAATGGGATTATGATAATTACTTTTTGTTGTTGAATTGTTTGAGTTTCTTGTATATTCTGCATATTGGTCCTTTGTTGGACAAATAGTTTGCAAATGTTTCCTTTCATTCTACAAGTTATCTCTTCACTCTGCTGATTGTTTCCTTTACTGTGTAGAAGTATTTTGTTTATTTGTTTGTTTTTTGAGATGGATTCTCGCTCTCATTGCCCAGGCTGGAGTGCAATGGCATGATCTTGGCTCACTGCAACCTCCGCCTCCTGGGTTCAAGTGATTCTCCTGCCTCAGCCTCCCAAGTAGCTGGGCTTACAGGCGTGCACCACCACATCCAACTAATTTCTGTATTTTTTTTTCCTAGTAGAGATGGGGTTTTGCCATGTCGGCCAGGCTGGTCTCGAACTCCTGGCCTCAAGTGATTCACCTGTCTCAGCTTCACAAAGTGCGGGGATTACAGGTCAGAACCACCATGCCTGGCTGAATTCTACCAATCTTATAAAGAAGAACTAACACTAATTCTTCTCAAACTATTCCAAAGCATTGAAGAGGAGGGAATTCTTCCTAACGCATTCTGTGAAGCCAGATTACCCTGATACCGAAAACTAGACAAGGACACAACAAAAAAAGAAAACTACAAGCCAGTGTCTCTGATGAACATAGGTACAAAAATCCCCAACATAACACTAGGAAACCAAATCCAACACCACATCAAAAAGTTAATACACGGCTAGGTGTGGTGGCTCATACCTGTAGTCCCAGCACTTTGGGAGGCCAAGGTGCGCTGATCACCTGAAGTCAGGAGTTAGAGACCAGCCTGGCCAACACTGCCAAACTCTGTCTCGGTACTAGAAATACAAAATTTAGCCAGCCATGGTGGTGGGTGCTTATAGTCGAACCTACTCAGGAGGCTGAGGCAGGAGAACCATTTGAACCTGAGAGGCAGAGGTTGCAGTGAGCTGAGGTCACACCATTGCACTCCAGCCTGGGTGACAACCTGTCTCAAAAAAAAAAAATTAATATGCTTAATACATACGATCAGTGTAACTTATTAAGATGGTTCAACATATACAAATCAATAAATGTGATACCAGCAAAAGAAACTATCAACAGAATAAACAGACAACCTACAGAACGGGAGAAAAATTTTGCAATCTATGCATCCAGCAAAGGTCTAATATCCAGCATATGTAAGGAAGGTAAACTAATTTACAAGAAAAAAAAATCCCCATTAAAAAGTGGGCAAAGGACATGAACAGATACTTCTCAAAAGAAGATGTACATGTGACCAACAGACATGAAAAAAAGCTCAACATCATTGATCATTAGAGAAATGCACATCAAAACCATGACGAGATATCATCTCATACCAGTCAGAATGGCTACTGAAAATTCAAAAAACAGCCCATGCTGGCAAGGTAGTGGAGAAAAGGGAATGCTTGTATACAGTTGGTGGGAGTGTAAAGTGGTTCAACCATTGTGGAAGATAGTGTGGCTATTCCTCAAAGACCTAGAGGCAGAAATACCATTCAACCCAGCAATCCCATTACTGAGTATATACCCAAAGGAATATAGATTATTCTCCTATAAAAACACATGCGTGTATATGTTCATTGCAGCACTACTCACAATAGCAAAGACAGGGAATCAGCCTAAATGCCCATCAATGATAGATTGGATGAAGAAAACATGTTACATATGCACCATGGAACACTATGCAGCCATAAAAATGAACAAGATCATGTTCTTTGCAGGGACGTGGATGATGGAGCTGGAGGCCATTATGTTTAGCAAACTAGTGCAGGAACAGAAAACCAAATACCACATGTTCTCACTTGTAAGTGGGAGCTAAATGATGAGAACACTTGGAACATGGTGGGGAACAACATACACTGGGGCCTGTCTGAGGGCAGGGGTGGGAGGAGGGAGAGGATCAGAAAGAATAGCTAGTGGATACTGGGCTTAATACCTGGGTAATGGGATGATGAGTGCAGCAAACTACCATGGCACACACTTACCCATGTAACGAACCTGCACATCCTGTACATGTATCCCTGAACTTAAAAGTTGAAAAAAAGAAAGGAAAAATAAATAAATAAATGTGATACATCACATCAACATCAACAGAATGAAGGACATATGCTGTAGTTTGGATATCGTTAATTTGTTTCCACCAAATTTCATGTTGAAATTTGATTTTCAGTGTTGGAAGTGGCACCTAATGGGAGGTGTGTGGGTCATGGGGCAGATCCCTCGTGAGTATATTAATGCCCTCTCTTGCAGATCCGTGAGTTCTCACTCTGTTAGTGCCTGTGAGAGCTGGTTGTTAAAAAGAGCCTGGCACCTCCCCAGTTCTCTCTCGATGTGATTTCTGCACAAGTCGGCCTCCCTTTGATTTCCATCATGAGTGGAAGCAGCCTAAGCCCCTCCATTGAACATGCCCAGTCTTGAACTTTTTCAAACATCAGAATCAGGAGCCAGGGAAACCTTTTGAAAAAAATAAATTACCTAGCCTCAGGTATTCCTTTTTAACAACACAAAATGGACTAAGACACCATATGATCACCTCAATAAATGCAGAAAAATTATTGATAAAATTCAACATCCCTTTATGACCAAAACCTTTCAACTGGCCAGGTGCGGTGGCTCATGCTTGTAATCCCAGCACTTTGGGAGGCCGAGGCAGGTAGATCATGAGGTCAGGAGTTCGAGACCAGCCTGGCCAACACAGTGAAAACCTGTCTCTACTAAAAATACAAAAATTAGCTGGGTGTGGTGGCAGGCACCTGTAATCCTGGCTACTCAGGAGACTGAGGCGGGAGAATCGCTTGAATCCAGGAGGCAGAGGTTGCAGTAAGCCTAGATCGTGTCACTGCACTCCAGCCTGGGTGACAGAGCTGGACTCTGTCTTAAAAAAAAAAAAAAAACTTTCAACAAATTGGTCACAGAAGGATCATACCTCAGCATAATAAAGACCACATATGAGAAACTCATAGCTGTCATCACACTGAATGAGGAAGAGTGAAAACCTTCCTCAAAGAACTAGAATAGCTCCTCTATGGTGCAACCGGTTAGCGCGTTCAGCTGCTAACCAAAAGGTTCAGCTGTTAATCCAAGGGACAGTGTCACACTTGCATTCCCAACACTTTGGGAGGCTGAGGCGAGTGGATCACCTGAGGTCAGGAGTTCGAGACCAGTCTGGCCAACATGGTGAAACCCCATCTCTATTAAAAATGCAAAAACTAGCCAGGCATGGTGGCAGGCACCTGTAATCCCAGCTACTTGGGAGGCTGAGGCAGGAGAATCGCTTCAACCCGGAAGGCGGAGGTTGCAGGGAGGTGGAGGTTGCAGTGAGATGAGATTGGGCCACTGCACTCTATGGACGACAGAGCAAGACCTGGACTGATATGCTCACTCACCAGTCTCATTCAACATAGTATTGGAAGTCCTAGACAGAACAATCAAGCAAAAGAAAGAAAGAAACAGCATCTAATTTGGAAAAGAGGAAGTCATGCCTCTTTTCAGATAAAATGCTCTTATACATAGAAAATCCTAAAGACTTTACCAAAAAACTCATAGAACTGATGAACAAATTCAGGAAAGTTGCAGGATACAAAAATTAACATACGTGAGACAAGGACTTAGGTGGTCAAAAAAAGTTTAAAAATCAATGAACAAAGATCAGTAGTTTACACAAAATATACACTAATAACAAACTAGCTGTAAAAAATCAAGAAAACAATCCCATTTACAATTGCTACCAAAAAAAAAAAAAAAAACCCCAACTAGGAATAAATGTAATCAAGGAGGCAAAACACCTATACAAGGCGGCTACAAAACACATAAAAGAAATTGAAGGCAGGGTGTAGTGGCTCACGCCTGTAATCCCAGCATTTTGGGAGGCTGAGGCGGGCGGATCATGAGGTCAGGAGTTTGAGACCAGCCTGGCCAACATAGTGAAACCCCGTTTCTACTAAAAATACAAAAAAATTAGCCAGGTGTGGTGGCAGGTGTCTGTAATCCCAGCTACTTGGGAGGCTGAGGCAAGGAGAATCGCTTGAACCTGGAAGTCAGAGGTTGCAGTGAGCCAAGATCACGCCACTGCACTCCAGCACCAGGGACAGTGTAAGACTCCATCTCAACAAAAAAAAAAAAAAAAAGAAAAAACTGAAGAGGCCAGGCAGGATGGCTTATGCCTGTAATCCTAGCATTTTGGGAGGCTGAGGCAGGTGGATCACTGGAGTCCTGGCGCTCCAGACCAGCCTGGGAAATGTGGCAAAATTTCATCTCTACAAAAAATACAAAAGGTAGCCAGATGTGGTGGCATGCACCTATAGTCCCAGCTACTCGGGAGGATGAGATGGGAGGATTGCTTGAGCCCAGGAGGCTGAGGCTGCAGTGAGCTGTGATCACAGCACCGCACTCCAGCCTGGGTGACAGAGTGAGACCCTGGCTCGCAAAAAGAAAAAGAAAAAAAGAAAATTGAAAAGAACACAAACAAATGGACAAATATCCCATGCTAATGGATTGGAAGAATTAATATTGTTAAAAACGGCCATATTACCCAAAGCAATCTACAGATTCAATGCAATCCCTATCAAAATAACAATGCTGTTCTTCACAGAAATAGAAAAAACAATTCTAAAATTTATATGGAACCACAAAAGACCTTGAATAGCCAAAGCAATACTGAACAAAAATAACAAAGCTGGAGGCGTCACACAATCTGACTCCAAAATATACTACAAAGGCATAGTAACCAAAACAACATAGAATTGGTATAAAAACAGACGCATAGACCACTGGACAGAATAGAGAACCCAGAAAGAAATTCATGTATTTACAGTCAACTGATTTTTGCCAGAAATTTTTTAGTTAGGGCAATAAAATTACTTTTTTCTCTATTACTCAAATTTTCAGAATATTGTTATATTGTTTTTTAAAATTTGTGTTGTGTTCATTCTTTCAGAGGTACCTCCTTTTTACTTCCTTGAGCAGCAGAGGCAATACATTGTGGTTGAGGAACGAACCCTTTTAGGAAAGACCTTTTGGACATTAGTGTATGAGAGTTTGTTCTCTGTGTTAAACAAAAGTTTCTCTAAATGACAATATGAACATTCAAGAGTAATTCAGGATTACAGACCTCTAGTAAAGGTAAACTAGGTACTTAATAGGTACTACTAGGACCATGCCTTGTAAATAATTTGTCTTGCTTAATCATAGCCTTCCAAATTTCTCTACACCTTCTCACTCTTTCAAAGAGGTTACAAGTTTGGCCTCTAAAGTGAGACAATAATAGTTGAGTCCTAGTGTTTCCATTTATTAGCTGCATGCCTTGGGTAAGTTATTTAAGGTCTCTAAGTTTCTCCTATGTATCTAATAGGAATAATTACAGAACCTAACAGGGGTTAAATGAGATAGGGTACGTAAAGTCTGAGCATAAAGCGTCACATATACTAAGCCCTGAATAAATGGTAGTTGCTAATATATATTCGCTTCTTTCATTTATTGTCTAACCATGTAAAAAACACTGCCAGTTGATACCTGAGGGAAATTTTAAAAAAAACAAAAGATAGAAGAGTAAAAGAAAAAAATGCAATAGTATTCTTGTCTGCAAGAATTCACAGTCTACTTGGAGAAATTGACACATATGCTATATTTTACTCAGACAGCAGTTCTCAAACTTTTTGATCTCAGGACCAAAAAAAATGAGAATCCCAAACCAAAGGGCTTTTGTTTCTGTGAGTTCCATTGTCTATATTTACCATATTAGAAACTAAAACAAAAAATTTGTTAAGTATTAATGTATTTTTAAAATAATAAACCTATTATACAGTGACATAAAAGAATATTTTCTTTCATGAAAAAAAACTACAGTTTCCAAACCTTCACAATTTTTTGTGAGGAGAGTGGTATTGAGAAAAGAGGATTTTGCAACTGTCGTTAATGTCCAACTTAATAGATGATACCTAGATTCTCATATCTGCTTCTGCTTTCAATCTGTTGTGATATCAAATGATATATAGTGGCCACTGGGAAAAATCCAGTCTACTTGTGAGAGAATGTGATAAAAAGGAAAATAATATCTTATTATTATGTAAATAATTCACAGACCCCTTAAAAGATCTCAGGGGTCCCCAGGAGTTCCAAAAGCATACTATAAGCACCGTTGCATAGGGTGTGAGTAATAGCTAATATCTCTGTTGGGTTTACTATGTGCCAGACACTGTTCACAGTGCTTTACATATTGAATCCTCACAACAGCTCTGTGTGGCAGGTGCTATTGTTATTATCTCTAATTTCCAGATGAAACCAAAGCACAAAGAGAGTAAATTCATCAAGGTGGAGTCAGCGTTCAGTTTCAGACTGTCTGGCTTCAGGGTCCAAACTCTTTTCTATGCCACTGCACTGCCTCTCTCTCCTTGGCAACTGAGTGCAATTTCATAGAGAAAATGACATTTTTCTTAAAGGCTATGCAAAGGTAGAGGTTCTAAGAGACAACCCTTAGAGAACCCTTGATTGTTACTCATTACAAAGCAGGATTTTATTCTTGTGAATGTTTTCAACCTTCATCTTTATCTCCTAAGTTTCTTTGAAATCATTTTACATTCAGAACATTTTCCTTTCTTATACCTGCATCAACAGTGCCATCCTACACATCCCAATCTGTCCAGGGTTCCTGCCAATAGCTGCCAGTTACTGCAATTTCAGTGATAAAGCAGGATTTTCTTTTCCCTTTTCTTTTTTTATTATGATAAAATACCCATAGCATAACATTTACAGTTTCAGCCATTTGAAGTGTGCAGTTCAGTGGTATTAGGTACATTGACATTGTTATGAAACCATCACCACCAGCATCCATCCACAGAACTCTTTTCATTTTGTAAAACTGATACTCTGTACCTATTAACCAAAAACTCCCCATTCCCCCTTCCCCACACACCCTGGCAACCACCGTTCTATTTTCTGTCTCTATGAACTTGAATACTGTAAGTACCACATATAAATAAAATCATACGATATTTGTCCTTTTGCACCTGGCTTATTTCACTTAGTGTAATGTCTTCAAGGCTTATGCACACTGTAACATGTGCTGTCATTTCCCTCCTTTTTAAGGCTGAATAATACATACAGGATTTTGTTTGCTAAGAATAAACCATAAACACGGGACCTAAATAAATATCAGTTAATTTCAAAAAACAAATATAAAATAGTATAAAGAAAGGAACACAGACCTCTAATGTATTGCTTCTGTGCCTTATTACAAAGTCACTATTTTCTACATTTATTCTAAAACTCATATTTCTTTGTTGAACATAAGAAGAATTAAACAGATTTTTTTTAATGGTTGAGCAACAGCTAGAACCCATCACGTCTACTATAGCTATTTCACGTGATTCTGACCTTCTTTTCCTTTTCTTGTGCTTTTTTCTGCTCCCAATCCCTTTTCCCTGTCATATAGAAAAACAAAACTCTGTTTCATCTCCCTAGGATGGCCATTAAGTGGAACTGTTCACAATTTAAAAGCAGATAGGTTAGATATCTATGAAATAAAAACCTAAATAAATGGAAGTACATTCTACTTAAGTATAACGTGTGTTTTTTGGGAGGTGGAGGAGGTGAGCTCAAGTAGGTGGGGTGGATCGTAGTCCATGAGAAGGATTTTTATAGTAAAGTTTCTGTTATTTTCTTGAGACCATATAGAGAACTCAGCTTTCAGAATATGTTTTTGAATGACTTTTACATGCTGTGCTATGCCCTGGGGATGTAGTGGTAAACAATAGCAGGTTTGAACATGTTGGATATAAGATATAATTTATGAAAGACATTGTGAATATATTGGATTATGGTCTTAAGAGTCAAGAACTTACTCCAGATCATATAATGGTTAAGTAAGAATTTCAGGATTCAAACTGAACATGGCACCTGCCTGCAGAGAGCTTGCAGACTAGCAGGGGAGATAATTAAAGAGCAATTATAATACAGCATGATATGTGCTCTTAGGGGAGGGGGGAAGGGCTGAGGGAATGCAGGCTCCAGAGGAGAACATAAGTGGAGCATCTAACCCAGACTAGAAGGAGGCTTCCTAAAGGAAGTGGTAACAGAGGTGAGCCCTGAAGAACAGGCAAGAATTGGGAGAAGAGAGGCATGCGGAGTACGTTGCATGCAAAGTGGATGGCAAGTGCTTTATTCCAGAGGTGAGAGAGAAGGCAGTGAATTCAGAGAACTGAGATGAATCTGACTGGTGAACTACGGATCAGTGTCAAACATGAGGCCAGAGAAGCAAGATAGGCCTAGAGG
>CAUYLG010031842.1:0-20031 GCA_963573385.1 Cacajao melanocephalus | reverse complement strand
AAAAAAAAGAATGTACGAGAGAAAGAAAGAGGAAGAAAAGAGGGAGAGAGAACAGGATTCTTGTTCTACTGCCCAGGCTAGAATGCAGTCTAAAAATGGGTATTAAAAACCTCTATTATGCCAATAATTGTGTTTAACAATGGAGACAGGAAGGAATAATTTGTGTCTTCTCTCTTCTTAGTTAGTGTGACTTGAGGTTTTTTAATTTTATTAATCTTATCAAAGTACTGCCTTTTAGTTTAGTTGAATTTCTCTGTTGATGTGTTCAGTTTTATTGATTTCTACTCTAGTATTTATTTCTGATTTTATTGTTAGGATTTAATTCACTCTTTTTTTCTAGTTTTCTAAGGTGGAAGGTTGAATTATTATATTAGGTATTCCTTTTTCTAGTATATGCAGCCAATGATATAAATTTCCCTCCAAGTTCTACTTCTGCACACCTCACACATTTTGATAAGTTGTGTTATTAAAATTTCTCATGAGTTGCCTTCTTTGACCCAGGTGTTATTTAGAAGCATGTTGTTTAATCTACATGTATCTGGGGATTTTCCAGCTATCATTCTGTTTTCAATTTCTAGTTAAATTCATTTGTGTCCTTAGAGCATACTTTGTATGCTTTCCATCCTTTTAAATTTGATGGTGTTTTTTTACGGGACAGAATGTGTTCTATCTTGGTGTGTGTGAGCTTGAAAAAGTGTATTTTATCATTTTATTGAGTATTCTATATGAGTCATTTAGAACTGGTTAATTGATAGTACTGTTCAGTTTGACTGTACTCTTACTAATTTTCTGCCTGCTGTATCTGTCAATTACTGATAGAGCTGTGTTGAA
Source organism: Cacajao melanocephalus (assembly GCA_963573385.1). Classification (NCBI taxonomy): domain Eukaryota; kingdom Metazoa; phylum Chordata; class Mammalia; order Primates; family Pitheciidae; genus Cacajao; species Cacajao melanocephalus. The sequence goes on along the minus strand of CAUYLG010031842.1, from coordinate 19,200 downwards.
GTCTTCAACTTTAAGAATGGATTTGTCTCATCAGTATTTGCCTTATGTGACTCATTTTAATACCATCCTTTTTGGTGTATACACAATATGGACTGGTATATATTCTTGGAGAATTGACCCCTTTATCATTATGAAATGCCCCTCTTTATACCTCATGATTTTCCTTGACCTGAATTCTGCTTTGATTGAAATAAACATGGCTACTCTAGCTTTCTTTACATTCGTGGTAGAATCATATATCTTTTTCCAGTTTCTTTACTTTTAATCTATCTGCGTCTTTATGTTTATAAATCCACCTTGTGTTTAAGATGGATTTCTTGTGGACAACATAAAGTTTGTGTGTTTTTTTAATCTCCTCTGATGATTTCTGATTTCTGACTTTTTATTGGTGTATTTAAATTATTGTCTTTAAAAGTTATGATTGGTATAGTTGGGTTAATATCTACATATTTGTTCTGTTTTACATTTGTGGCCATTGGGTGTTTTTTATTCTTTTTTTTTTTTTTGTCTTCCACTTTTTTGTTGCCTTCTCAGTTCTTTCAGTGGTTGCCCTAGAGTTTGCAATATGTTTGCAACTAATCCATGTCCACATTCAAAGTATACTGTACCACTTCATAAGTAGCACAAGTACCTTATAGAATAATATTCTGAATACCTACTTCCTGTCTCTTATAACATTGCTGTCATTTATCTTACTTGTTCGTAATGTATAGTCATTCAATACATTGTTGCTATTATTATTTTGAACAAACTGTTATCTGTTTGATCAACCAAGAATAAGAAAATACTTTCTTTTACTGTCATTTATTCTGTAACACTCTTCCCACCTTCATGTAGATCTGAGTTTCTGATGTATATAATTTTTCTTCTCTCTGAAAAACTTTTTTTAACCTTTCTTGCAATGCATGACTACTGGTAACAACATTCCTCAGGTTTTGATTTTTTTTTTTTGTCTCAGAGAGTTTTTCTTTCCTCGTCATTTTAAAGAATATTTTTACTGAATATAAAATTCTAGGCTGGCTTTTTCTTTTAACAGTGTATGTCTTTAACTTAATTTTCTTCTCTCACATCTTTCTGTTTACCCACCATTCTTGCATGTTGTTCACTTTTTCCATTACAGTTCTTAGCATATTAATCATAATTATTTTAAATTCCTGGTCTGGTAATTCTAAAATATCCACTATATCTAAGTCTGGTTCTGAAGATTGATCTGTCTCTTCAGACTTTGTATTTTGTCTTTTAGTATGACTTGTAATTTTTGTTGAAAACCAAACATAATGTACTGGGTGAAAGGAGCAGAGATCAGTAGGCCTTCAGTATGAGTTTTCATATTTTTCAGGCCAGGAATAAGTCTGTGGTTACTGCTTGCTATAGCTGTAGTGTTAGATTCCATCATTTCCTTGGATGCCCTTGTTTTTGTCTCCCCTGTTTTTCTTAAATAAGGTCTTAGTGATGTGCAGTTCTTTCAGTCATAATCCTTGGTTCTTATATAGGAGCCGTGTTGATGTAGTGGTAAAGTGTGGGGTCAGGGGAAGCATTCTATGATCCTATAATTAAGTCTCAGGCTTTTAATGAGACTGCCAGTCCAGCAAGCTGTGACTTCACAAGTACTTCAGGTTTTTCACCTTTCAGGTGAAACAGGAAGTCAAGAGAACCTGTAAAATAGTATTTCTCGTCCTCCACTTAGAAGGATATAGAGGGAGCTGGAATTGAGACTTTTCCTTTTTTCAAGGTGTTTAGGCCCTAGTGAAAACTTTGTCAGTTAGACTATGGTAAATAGATTTATCTTTAAGTAGGCCTTGTTATAAGGAACACGTTGCTCTTTGCACATTTTCAAAATGGCTTTTCTTCATCCACCTGCTGTAAGTACAAGGGAAGTTTTATCTGATCTTCAGTCTTCACTGTGAGAACCTATGAGGACCACTGGAGGAAAACCTCACAAAAGTATGAAGACCCCTTAATATACTGGGCCCCACTAGAGTTTTTAACTCTGAAGCTAGTCTACAGTGAAGATTCAGCAACTTGCCAAACATAGCTTACATTTTCCTATCCTGGTACCAGCTCTAGCAGTGGTTTCTGTTCCTGGGCTTCTGCTCCAGTGAGCTGTGGATTCTCTGTATCTTCCAGTCTGTCTCCATTTTGTGGGGACAACTATTTACTGTGTGACCTCAGTTAATTCACTGATCTAAGAAAGGTGGTTGATTTTCAGTTCAACTTTTTTCTCCTTGGTAGGATGGAAGTGACACATGTCTAAGCTCCTCACATGTTGGACTGGAAAGTGAAAGTGGACAAGAAAATATTCACTCAAGCCCACTCAGTTTTTTGGCATAATTTATTTCTTTTTGTCTGTAGGACTGAGTGTTTTATAAGCTCTTGCTTAGAGGCCAACTTCAGTCTTAACCAAAGCCTGCAATTTCATGCCGTATTTCCCTCTCCACAGGCCATTCAAAACATGGCAGATTTCTTCTTCAAGACAAGCAGGATAGCAAGAGCGTATCTGACAGCAAAATAGTGTCTTACAGAGTATCCATTATTAGACAAGTGTCATCTCTATTCTGACATCTAATGTAATTGCTGGAGTGATATCCCATCACCTTTGTCATAGTCAACTTTTCAGAATAAAATCTTATGTCCTACCTACATTAAAGTTAGGAATACACAAGTCATGACCACCAGAAGGTAAGGATCTTTGGGGACCCATAAGATTTTTTTTTTCTGTTGCAGTCTGCCCTCTGGGCCCCATTGTTTCCTATCTCCACGTTATGCAAAATACATCCACCCCTTCCAAAGATCCCCAAAACTCTGATCTCACTACAGAATCAGCTCTAAATTCAAATTGGACCATCTAAATCAGGCCCATTCGCAGATGCTGAGGCTCTTGGGGTAGTGGTTATGCATAGCAGTTGGGCAAGGTACACCTTTATATGTGGATCTGTGTAACAAAAGAAACAAATTGTCTGACTTAACATAACCAATGTACAATGATGTGATAGGCATAGGCTATTGACATGCTTGTGCAAAAACAGACATAATTGGAGGTACAAAAGAGTATCTAGACAATAACAGTTCTGAAATCCCAATGAACAAAGGTTGTCTGTTCTTTGATTAGATTTCAAAGGCTAAGAATAATTTTCTTGGGTAGTGGCTCCATCCTATGGGTTCTTGCTTGTACCTTCTATGTCATCTTTCTTTTTTAATATGGAAGGTAGCATATATTTTCAGTTTAGTATACAGAACAATTATTTACCAAACTATGGTCAAATATACTGAGTCAAGTGCAGGGAACACCTGTCTTACTTCTCTTGGGAAAATTTTGCTTTAGTTTATCCAGGATTCGAGAATAATTGCTAAGTACCATTTTGCATTCTCAGCTTTACTCTCTCAACTCTGAGACACACCATTTGAGGCCCTGATGCTAGTTCGTCACTCCCACAGCCTTACATCACCAACCACAGGGAGAAACATAAACATCAGTACCACTGAAGAAATACTGGTTTTCAAATACCCAAACAGACTTGTCTCAAGATGCTTACACTTAATCGCTCTTGCCTTGATTCCCACCTTCTCAGTCTTTCTTTTAAATTATCCCTCCTGGCTACCATTAGATGCCACCAACTTCTACTGCTTCTATAATAGAAATCCTAGATCTCCAACAATAACATGGTGCTTTCCAAAAACCAGATATTCAATTAATATTTAGGAACTACATGAGCCACTGAATATTGTTATATACTGAATGTTTGTGTCTCTCTAAAATCTGAATGTTGAAATCCTAACTTCCAATATGATGGTATAAAGAGGCAAGGTCTTTGGGTAGTAATTAGGCCATGAGGGTGGAGTCCTCATGGACTGAATTAGTGCCCTTTTAAAAATACTTGAGGAAGCTTACTTTTTCTCTCTCTGCTCTCTGCCATGTGAGGATACCATGAGAAGACAGCCATCCGCAAACCAGAGACCTTGATCTGTCTGTATTTATTAAGATTTAATTTCTCTTGCTTTCTTGAATAAGATAAGTAAATTTATGTATGTACATATATGTAAATTTTAAAGAACAATATACTGAAAATTTACAGAATCTAAAATTTGAACATCTTCCACTTCATTTGTCTCCATTTCTTGAGCCAAACAATTTTACTGTTATTTCATATTTCCAATGAAGCACATACTTCATTGCCACATTATCTTGTTTCAGATCATGAAATAAGATAGAATATTTTTTGCTTTTTTTAAAATAGCTTAGCTCCTACCTTTAGACCTAATATGTAGGGTCCAGCCCTACAGGGTCCTGTGAGCCCCTCCCTGCTAGTGTGGAGATGAGAAATTGTAGAAATAAAAGACACAAGACATAGAGATAGAGAAAAGAGAGTTTGGGCCTGGGGGTTCACAGCCAACCAAAGCGTAGAGTCCAGCAGTGGCCCCAAATGCCTAGATGCTTTCACTTTTATTGAGTTGCGAATCTGGGGGCAGGGTAGGTAGGGCATGGCCAAGACTTTCAGGTAGCCTAGATGAGATAAGGACCATAATGGGTCAGCACTTTTTCCATACTAGAACAAAAACAGTAAGATTTATGTTACTTTTATGATTATTTCTTCCAAGGAAAGAGGAACCAGGTGCAGAAGCAGAACATGAGAATAGACATGGAACGTGACCACTGAAGCACAGTATCACACAGAGACATTTAAGCCCCGGATGTCTGAGGGCCTACCTGACAGCATCAGGCCTACCGCAAGAGCTTGGAGAAGCAGAGTTTTCTCCTAACTCCTCCAGGGAAGGAGATGTCTCAGCCATTTTGGACGTCTCCTTCCCTAGCTGGTAAAACAGCAGGCACTTTCCCAGTACTGATGCTGTCGCACAGCTGGGGTGCCCTCCAGCAGCCCTCATGTGGGCGTGACAGAGGGCTTAGAGCCTCTTGCCTTAGGGTCATTCATTTCACAATGTCGTCCCAGGTTCACACTTCCAACCTGAGAGGCATTAGTAAAAGAATTAAGATCATATATGAAGAACTAAGATCACATATGAATAACTAAGAACTACTATGGTTATATTTCTAGTTACCACCTTCTTCATTATTTATATGGAAATTGGCTGAGGCTTTTGACTCCTGTTTTCAGCACTTATGGGGTCTGCCCCCACACTAATACACAGCAATAAATGTATAATCCCAGTGACAATTCATAAACTTATATTCTGAAGCTATTTAAACCTTAGATTTAAAAAATAAAGTTTAGAAATTAAATGAAAAGAAAGAAAGAAAATTAAGAATAAAGGAAAGAAGTAAGAAAGAACAAGATAATGGAAAGATGGAAGGAAAAAAGGAAGGAAGGGAGGAAGGAAGGAAGGAAGGAAGGGAGGCAGGGAAGGAAAATCTTTGTTATTTAGTAAAACAAAACACAAAAATGATACACGTACAGTGTGTTTCCTCCTGTCCAATAGTGGCCTCTACTACTTGAAAGTGGTTTGCTCTATTCAACTGCAAATAGAAGAACCTACCTCAGACTTTACTAGGGCTATAAAAGGCTGTTGCACGTGGCCCTGGAACATGTCCTGGCCATACTAGTAGTGCAAATCTTGGCTGCAACTCTGGCTTGGGCTCTCTTTTCCTCATCTCACGATGACTTTTCACACAGGAATAGAAACAACACTGATATATCATTGGCCTTGGACAAAAACTTTGAACTTTTATTCTTGCTGATTTAAGTGTGAGCTCTTGGACACCACAGGAATTTATAGCATGTAGGATCACTTTTGGGAACTTGCTGGTACTCCAGCTACCTTTCCTATGTAAAATTTCTGGTGATGAGCTTTCTGAACTACATACAGATGAAATGCTTTGTCCCAGCATATATATTTATCATATTTAGAAATTCTCAGATCTTCTATTCTGTGGTGCAGTTGCCCTTCATGAAGGTCACACTATGAAGAGTCATCAACAATCTACTCTTTGGCAACCCCTGCCAGCACTCCAACTCCCATTATTGATAAGTTCCAATTCACTGACAAGGGTATAGAGATGCTTAGTAGGGTTAAAAACCTTTGAGTCAAAGCCAATGACCAACCCCAGGTGTTAGAGGCTCTCCAATGTATTATGGAGAAATGGTCCTTATACTTTTTGTTGACATTTTTTAGAAAGTGTGCTTTCATGATAGAGGTCTAGTTTTATATATGAACAAAAAAAACCATGCAGTTGTGCATAAACTGAGCCACCTTTTTGGTTAGAAGGTCTTTACATGAGTTTTCTTTGGCAGATGGGCTTGTGAGGTGCTGGGATTTTCATCCTTGTGGCTGTTCTCTCCTTCATCTGTTTTTGTGTGTGAAATATCTCCTGCACTATTTATGGTGAATTGGGTGATCCGAGGGGCCTAGGGAGTGCTCTGTTTCCTAAAAGTCAGGAAAATCTGAAGAATCGTTGGAAAAATAATCCTTCAACTGCAGTGGCCTCTGATTTATCCCACTTTCCCCATATTCTGGGTACCACTTCAGGCAAATATGTAAGACTCAGCTGCCTGGTGTCTCTCAGGGCTGAAAGCAGAGGTAACCATGTGTTAATCTTTGTGTTCTGAAATTTGTGGTCATCTCAGTCTTCTCTCACACACATCTTCATGTGGGATCCTTGTTTTTTGATAGAAGGCTCTCTGGTCCTATCACCTTCCTGCAATCTCTATGCTTCTGTCCAACTGCTTAACTTACAGAGAATAAGTCAGGGTATCAGGGTAGATGTGAAATAGGGAATGTGCACCAAAAGGCATAGAGCACAGGACAGCAGGACTGTCAGAGCAAAAAACAACCTGACCTATTCTTTCCCTTGACCAGCCAGACTGTCTCTGTGAATCCTCTGATCAAAAAAGATTAACTTTCTACAGGGAAGAGGCAGAACTGGAAGATTTTTGTAACCCCCTGATATTTTCAAGTTATATGTAACATTGAGTAGTCCAGTACAGGGACCTTTAGTTTTATCCTCAAATATAGTATAATAGTAAGAAATATTTACCCAATGTGTTAGTGATTTGGACTTTATATTTACATACACATAATTTCAAAAGTTCCATGCAAAATTACCTAGATTTCATTATGTGTGATTCACTCTGATAATTACTATTCTATATTTATTCCATTAGCTATATTTTATGAGATAACAAAGAATTCCAAGACTTACATCTAAAGGGGTTTTATGTGATAATTAGTATATCATCTGGAGTCATAGTGCCTCAACCATATGAACTTCAGTGTTCTATTATATAAGCACATGGTACTGCAACCTGTGGTCTGAAGTGTTGTCTCAGATTTCTATACGGAAGCAGTAGAAATGAATGTTCCAAGACACACTGGGGAGAAACAAGGGCAGAATTTTAAAAACCTTTTTTCCAACTGATCTTGTCATACATCTTCTATTGCAGGCTGTAGAGCAACCCAACTTCAGGATATGCTCCTTCCCTCCACCAGAAAGCATTTTTCGACCTAAAATTAGATCCATAAAAAAGCATACATAAATAGTGCTTTATCAAAACTAAAATCTGAGGGAGAGGTGGAGCAAGATGTTGGAATAGAAAGCTTCACCAATTGTATCCCCTTTCCCACAATGACACAAAATTAACAACAATCTGCACAGAAAAAACACCTCGATAAGGACCAAAAATTAGGTGAGCTCCCATAGTACCCGATTTTAGCTTCACATCGCTGAAGAGGCACTGAGGAGATAGAAAAAACAGCTCTGAATCATAGACACACCAGCCCTCCCGTACCGCTGGGCAGTGGCATGGTGCAGAGAGCATCTATGGGTGCGGCGGGAAGGAGAACACAGCAATTGTGAGGCATTGAACTCAGAGCTGTTCTGTTAGAACAGAAAGGAAAACCAGACCAAACTCAGCTGATGCCCTTCCACAGAGAGAGCATTTAAATCAGCCCTAGCCAGAAGGAATCACCATTCTCAGTGGCCCAAACTTGCATGCAAACTTTGCCACAGAGGACTACAGCACTCTGTGTCTTCAGGTAAATTTGAAAAACAGTCTAGACCATAAGGACTGCAAATCTTAGGTAAGTACTAGGGCTGAACTAGGCCCAGAGACAGTAGACCAGGGGGCACAAAACATACTGAGACATCAGCCAGGGCAGCCAAGGGAGTGCTGCCATTGCTCCTCACTTAAACCCTGGCTGCACAGCTCACAGCTCCAAAAGAAACCCCTTCCCTCCACTTGAAGAGAGGAGAAGGAAGAGGAGAAGGAAGAGTGAGGAGGACTTTGTCTTGCATCTTGGATACCAGCTCTGCCACAGCAGAACAGGGCACGGGTGAGAGTTGTGAGGCCCCCGTTTCAAGCTTTACTCCCAGGTGACATTGCTAGACACACCCTGGGCCAGAAGGGAACATGCTGCCTTGAAGGAAAGGACCCAGTCCTAGCAGCAATCATTGCCTGATAACTGAAGAACCCTGAAGCCTTGAATAACCGGTAGTAATACCCAGGTACTACATGGAGGGCCATGGTGAGCCTCTGACACCTGTGGTCTTCATTAGACTTGGAACATTACCAGCTGTGTTGGCTATGGGGAAAAGCTCCTTCTGTTTGAAAAAAGCAGAGGGAGAAGTAAAGGGAAATTGTTTTGTGCCTTAGGTACCAGCATCGTCACAAGATTTGGAGCCCCAAGTAGGCTCTTGGGGTTCACCGGTTCCAGGACTTGATTCTTATATGGCATTTCTAGACCTGCCCCTGGCCAGAGAGGAGCCCTCTGCTCTGAACAGTCCCAGCTCAGGCAACATTCACCACAAATGGACTTAAGAGTCTTTAGGCCTTAAGAGAACATCATTGTTCGTCAGGTAGTACAACTCATGGCAGGCAATGGTGGTGGCTATAGGAGAAGGTTAATCTGCCTTTGCAAAAGGGACTGCAGAGTGGGAGGAGCTGGGTCTTGTGGTTTGAATGCCAGCTCAACCACAATACAATGGAATATGAAGTAAACTTCTAAGGTTTTTGACTCTAAACCCTGACTCCCAGACAGCAGCACTTCTGCACCCACCTGGAGCCCAAGGCACCTTGCTGCCCTGAAGGGAGAGACACAGGCCTGGTTGACTTTGCCACATGCTGAATGTAGAACCTCGAGGCATAGAACAAACATGGGCAGTACCTAAGGAATGGTTACACAGGCCTTGGGTGATACCCAGTGCTGTGCTGGCTTCTGGTCTGACCCAGTGAACTCATGATGGTGGTGGCCACAAGAGTGCTTGTGCCACTCAACTCCCAGCTTTAGGTGGCTCAGAACAGAGAGAGAAAGAGACACTCTGTATGTTTGTGAGAAAGTAAGAGAAGAAAACAAGAGTCTATTCCTGGTAATCCAGAGAATTCTCTTGGATTTTGTCCAAGACCATCCAGGTGGTACCTCTATGAATCTGCAAGCATCACAAGGTTACTGGGCTTGGGATGCTCCGTAAAGCAGAAAGAGCTTATTAGAAGCAGCTTGTAAGGAGACATTACAACTGATGTGGAAGAAATTCAAAGGATCATTAGTGGCTACTATAAGCAACTATATGCCAATAAATTACAAAATCTACGAGAAATGGACAAATTCCTAGATACATACAACCTAACAAGTTTGATCCAGGAAGAAGTTGAAAACCTGAACAGATGACTAACAGGTAAAGAGATTGAATCCACAATAAAGAGTTTAGTTGCATACAGTTTTCATATAAATATTGAATCCAGTCATGTCAAGGAGTGTATGTTTTAGATATAGAGATGTTCCTTGACTTATGATGGGACTACATTCCAAAAAAAATCATAAGTCAAAAATATTATTAATTGAAAATGTATTTAATACCACTTACAATGGGATTACATCCTGATAAACCCATTGTAAAACCGAAAAAATCATAAGTTGAACCTCATAATTTGGAGATGATTTTGTAAATATAATTTCTGCTTTTAAAATATAATTTGAAACTTTCTGGAGGGAATTTTTCAAGTTGGTTGAATAGACATAGCCTATACTTAACTTTTGTTTTCCCCTAGTTATAAAAACAGCAACTTAACCAGAGGCTGAATAGGGTCAGGCAAGAGGTTGACCAATATTAAAAAAAAAAAAAAAGCAACAATAAAAACCTACAAGACATGTGTTCACTATTAGTATTATAATGTTTAATTTTATATGTCAACTTGCCTGAGCCATGGAGTGCCCAAATATTTACTCAAACACATTATTCTGGGTATTCTGTAGGGGTATTTTTAGATGAGATTAACATTTGAATCAGTAGACTGGGTAAAGCATATTGCCTTCCTTAATGTGTGTGGGTGTCATTCAATCAGTTGAAGGCCTGAATGACAAAATCGATAACTTTTCCTTAAATAAGGGAAAATTTCTCCTTTATTATTTCATTCAAGCTTGGTCATCAGTGTTTTCCTGATTTTACACTTGAACTAGACCATAAGCTCTTCCTGGGTCTTGAGCCTGTAAGCCATTGGACTGGAACTACATCATTGGCACTCCTGGGTCTCCACCATGTTGACTCATCCTGCATAACTTGGAACTTTTCATTAGGGTCCATATCAAGTGAGCCTATCTATATCTATGTCTATTAGTAGATCTATATCTGTATCACATATCTATATCATCTATATCTATATCCATATTTATGTCATATATATCTATGTATCAATATATATATATCTTAATAAATTTTGGCTGTTAGAACAGAATATCATAGACTGCGTGGTTTCTAAACAATACATATTTATTTCCCAGAGTTCTGGAGGCTGGGAAGTATAAAATTGAGGCACTGGCAGATTTGGTGTCTGGTGAAGTCATTCTTCCTTGTTCATAGATGGCCATCTTCTCACTGTCTCCTCACATGAGAGAAGGGACAAAGGAGCTCTCTGAGATTGCTGTTATAAGAGCACCAATTCCAATCATGAAGGTTCTGCTCTCATGACCTAATCAACCTCAAATACCCAACCTCCAAATACAAGATCTGTCATTCTCTCTCTCTCTTTCTCTCTCTCTCTCTCTCTCTCTATCTCCATCTCCCTCCCCGCATTGGTTCTGTTTCTCTTGAGAACTCTTACTAATACAGGTATCTATATCATATTTTATATAGTATTTTATAAGGATAAAGTCTATGTGTTTCATCTGTTTTGAAAAATCTTGAAAGCATAAATAATAAAATTAATTTTATTACAAATTTACATGATCAGAAAAGGATCATTGCTGATATTCCTTTATAACAGTTATTCCAGATTATAAACTGGTTTATAGCAGTTTATACTCTAGAACCAAAAATCAAATGAACAATCACAATACCTGGTTTTAAATTCCTATCACTGAAAGAGGCATTGAGGAAGGCAGAGGAGTAAGTCTTGAATCACTGATGTTACTCCTTACACCGCCTCCTCCACCCCTCATACTTCCCTGCAGTAGCCATGCAGTACAGAAAGAAAATCTATGCACTGCAGAGAGAATGCAGTGACTGGAGGATTTTACATTGAACTTGGTGCTGTCCTGTCACAGTGAGGTATGAACTGCTCTTTTATACTTTCCTACTTATATGTTAATATGTGCATATAAATATACCTGTACCTACACATACATAAATATTACATATATGTATGTATGTATGTGTGAGTGCATGTGGCCCACAGTCTTTGCACTTAAGTTTTTACTTTAATGTTCTTCAACTGTTGATTGATAGTTTTGGGACATTCACATGCCATAATAATTTAGGTTTTAAATTTAGGTTATACTACTTACACTTCTGGAAAGCAGGAATAACAGGGAATAGATTTAACTACATACCTAAAAGAAGTTAGAAAAACGGACAAAAATGACAACATATCTATATCAATATTTAATATATTGGACATCAGGTAACAAAATACAGTGATTCCTGTGAGACTGAAAATAAATAAGGTGAGCCAATAACTTCCCCGGTTTGCTGCGTTGAGCCTGCAGTGCAGGGATGGGTAGCTCTATTGAAACCTGGCCATCTTCTGTTGTTGAGGAGATGATGCTGTCTGTGAGAGGAGGACCTGATGTCTAGAGTTCATAGCACAAAGTACCTGAGAGGAGTGAGTCACATAGAGAGAATTCCAGCCTACCTAGGGGGCTACTGGTTCTTACCAGCCAATGTAAAAATCACGTCTTATCCAGAACATGAGAGAGAGACTGTCCAGAGACAGAGAGAGAGACAGAGAGAGAGAGAGAGAGAGAGAGAGAGAGAGAAACTCGGAAGAGTTTAATCTCTGTAGTGATGTGAGATGAGTCCTAGATTTATGATGCTCTGGTCACACCTAAGAAACTTTAAAAGAAGGAATTACAAGGATCATAGCGTTTTGAACAAACTCATCTGAGTTGTAGAACAAAGTTTAAGAATATGAATGTATTTAAAAAAACATCTAGCACATTTGTGCTGTAAAAATGTGAGCAAGGCCAGATTCACAATACTTGGCATACAATCTGTTTGCCAGACATGAAAAGAAACAGGAGAATACGTTCACTAGGGAGAATACATAGATCAAAACATCACATTGTACCCCAGAAATAGACACAATTATTATTTGTCAATAAAAAATAATTAGATTTTCAAAATCAATGGATTAAAATTGATCAAGAAATGATATAGATGGTAAAATGAGCAGACGATGACATTAAAAATTCATGTCTTTTCTATAAATGGTGGTGGATAAACTGGATATCTGTGCAAAAGAATGAAACTAGAACATTATCTCTCGTTATGTACAAAAATCAAATCTAAATGGATGAAAGACTTAAATTGAAGACCTGCAACTATGAATCTACTAAAAGTAAACAGGGGGAAAGCTCTCCAGACATTGATCTGGGCATAAGTTTCTTGCATAATACCTCACAATCACAGGCAACCAAAGCAAAAAATAAAAATGAAAAAATATGATCACATCAAGTTGAAAGCTTCTGCACAACCAAGGAAATATTCAAAAGTGAAGAGACAATCCACAGATTTGGAGAAAATATTCTTAAACTACCCATCTGACAAGCAATTAATAACCAGAATATATAAGGAGAGGGCTTAAATATCTCTGTAGGAAAAAAAGTGAATAATCCCATTAAAAATTTGGCAAAAGATTTGAATAGACATTTCTCAAAGGAAGACATGCTAATTGAAAGCAGGCATATGAGAAGGTGCTCAGCATCACTGATCAACAGAGAAATGCAAATCAAAACTAGAATGAGGTATCATCTCACCCCAGCTAAAATGGCTTATATATAAAAGACAGGTATTAAATGCTGGTGAGGATGTAGAGAAAAGGGAAGACTTGTACACTCTTGGTGGGAATGTGAGTTAGTACAACCAGCATGGAGAACAGTTTGGAGGTTCCTCAAAAAAAGTAAACTTAATGTACAATATGATCCAGCAATCCCACTGCTGGGTATGTACGCAAAAGAAAGGAAATCAATATATTGAAGATATATCTGAGCTCTTGTGTTTGTTGCAGCACTGTTTACAATAGCTAAGATTAGGAAGCAACCTACATGTCCATCAACAGATGAATGGACCAAGAAAATGTGTTACATTTACAAAAAGGAGAATTATTCAGACATTCAGAAAGAATGAGATCCTGTCATTTGCAACCACATGGATGGAACTGGAGATCATTATGTTAGGTGAAACAAAGCAGAAAGAGAAAGATGGCACAGAAAGAGAAACATGGCATGTTCTCACTTATTTGGGGGATCTAAAATTGAAAACAGGCCAGGCATGGTGCCTGATGCCTGTAATTCCAACACTTTGGAAGGCCAAGGTGGGAGGATCACCTGAGGTCAGGAGATTGGGATGAGTCTGGCTAACATGGTGAAATCCTGTCTCTACTAAAAATACAAAAAATTAGCCGGCTGTGGTGGCATGCACCTGTAGTCCCAGCTACTTGGGAGGCTGAGGTAGGAGAATCACTTGAGCCCAGGAGGTGGAGGTTGCAGTGAGCCAATATTACGCCACTGCACTCCAGCCTGGGCAACAGAGTAAGACTCCATCTCAAAGATAAAAATAAGATTAAAATATAATTAAAAAATTAAAGTGAAAACAATTGAACTTATGGAGATAAAGAGTAGAAGCATGTTTACAAGGGAATGGGAAGGCGAATAGGAGAGAGGTTGGGATGCTTAATGGATAAAAATATAGTTAAAAATAATGAATAAGTTCTATTATTTGCTAGCGCAAGAAGGTGACTATGGTCAATAGTACCTTAATTGTTCATTTTAGAATAACTAAAAGAATATAATTAGATTGTTTATAACACAAAGGGTAAATAGGGAAGGGGATGGATATCCCATTTACCCTGATGTAATTATTGCTCATTGCATGCCTGTACCAAAATATCTCATGTACCACATAAATAGATACAACTGCTATCTACTCACAGAAATTAAAAATTATAAAACAAAATTATGCAGTTATCTTCATAATTAAAATATTTAAATATATCTAACAACAGAAATAGCAGCTATGTATTAGATAAAATAACTGCTTGCAGATGCAACAGACCAAATCTGAAATATAAATAGCTTAGTTCAATAAAAATTTATTTCTCAATAAGGGCAGGCTGTCGGGGACTCAGGGAACCAGGTGGCTTCCAACCTATGATTCCATCAACTAAATATGGGATCTCCATGTTTGCTGCAGAATGGAAGAAGAAAGCATGGAGATTGAAGACTTGCTCTCAGATGCCTGTGCTTGGAATTAACAAACCTTGATTCTACTCATATGTCAGTAGTGGAGGTAGTCACTTGACCCTTTCTAACCACAAGTAAATTGGGCAATATAGTCACCAGTGTTCCAAAGAAGGAGAGCAAGACATTGTGTGGATGAGCACTTATAGTGTCTTCCACAAACTGTTACACAGTTGGTGCTCAATAAAAGAACAACTATTGGAAGTTATTATGAAAACAGTCCTATGCATCCCTGCTGGAGTTTCCAAGAAGTCCAAATTTCCCTTGAAATTCTGTATTTTTTTTTTGAGAGTCTACTCTGCGATAAGTGCTTTCTAACACACAATAACATCAAATTTTCACAAGGACCCTGAAAATATCAGAGAAATGTTCACTGTCTCCACTCAGTAGTAGTTTCTTGCACTCACTTTTGAAATAATTTATAGAGTATCCATAGGATGAGAATGTGCTTCTTTCAAAAGTCTGTGGAAAATCAAAATGTTAACTTGAGAATCCTGTAAATCTGAACATGACTGAATGTGCAGGAAACTTTTGCAGAAAACATTAGTGAGAAGAAAAAAAAAGCTAGATTTTCCTCTGGGTGAAGTATTGAGATAAAAGGCAGCATAAGAATGTTAAGTTATTTTCATCTTTTTTTTTGTTCAAGGATATCACATCAGCCAATAAGCCATTTTTCCTTTCCTAGAACAACTTGGGAAGGTGAGGTAGGAGATTGAGCAATGCATTATTAGATATTGCCACACAATGATTTGCACAGGCTTTCCTCAACTCCAACTCAAGAGGGTGGCAGTATTAGTCTGTTTTCTGTTGTAATCACAGGATATTTGAAACTGGCCAATTTATACACATAGGAAGTTTATGTCTCAGAGTTATGGAGGCTGAAGAGTCCCAAGTCAAGGAGCCACATTTAGTGAGTTCCTTCTTGCCTGTGGGGACTCTTTGCAGAGTCCCAACGCAGTGCATGATATCCCACAGTAAAGTTACTGAGCATACTGAAGACCTAGCTCAGGTCTCTCATCCTCTTTTAATAAAGCCACTAGTTCCCTTCCTATGATAACCTGTTAATCCTTGAATAGATTGATTTACCAACATATTTGGAAAATATTTTGGGAATGTAGTGGAGACACCCACATAGTCTACACTTCAGTGTTCAGATTGGCCATGTACGTGGGAGTACATACATTTAATTCTCTATAACTGTCTCTTTGTGCAAGGGTATGTGGTTATCACAGGGGATCAGCATGATAGAAGTGACCACCAGATAGTTGGAATGCTGTTTGTCAGGAGATGGAAGATGATTTTGCGAGAGGGACAGTATTTCCATTGGCAAAGTCGGGGCGGGGGGGGATGACATTCTTTAGAAAGGAAGGAGAAGGAGTGAAGAGCTGCAGCTGTCCAGCCAGCCAGGTTCCATATTTGGACAGCAGGTCACACTGAGGAAGACCCAGGGGAAGGGTTCTGTAATGTGAGAAATTGTTGTAGCTAAACAAAAGCCAGCCCCATGACAGAGTCAGCTTTCAAGGAACCTTATGACTAGAAGCAGCAGGATCCTAGGAAAATGAAGCCCACATGCAGTCCCCAAGTCATGATTTATTCTCATATTAACCTTTCTTCATTAGGACTGCTTATGGTGCTTAGGCTACAGGGTCTACATTTTGGAATCATAAAAAGAAAACTGAATAAACAGACACAAGATCTGCCTCAGGCTGGGTGGAGTGGAACAATGTGAGCTTTAAACTAGGTCAGACCAGGGGTCTAGTCCCAGCTCTGCCTCTTAGGAGTTGGTGAACTTGAGGAAACTGCAAGTTTTTCATGAGCAAATGAGCCCGATAAGCCCTATCTTGTAGAACTGTTGGATTATGTGTAATGTTTATAAGGCATCTGAAAAGGTAGTCTTTTAAGAATTACATTCATTACTGATTATTATTACCCCAGACAACAATACAAACCACAATAAAGTTTTATTGTTTTAAATCACTGAAATGTCAGAAAATATGTAGCATTTTTGGAAAAAATAAAATAATGCTTGGCAAGTAAAATTGTTAATTTTCCCTATTTAATTTTGAGTGGGCAAGTCTCCTCCAGCTGAATGCAACTCGAAAGTCCTAAAATTTGTATGAAGGACAGAAAAACTCTCCCATGTGTTTGTCCATCCAAATCACCTCTATTTTTATTTATTTTCTCCCTACCAAAAATCAAGCCCTCTCTAGAGTTCAGTGAATTACACTCAAGATAATCTACTTTTTTTGATGGGATGGGCTCTGACCCTCACAGCCCAGTGCAGAGTGCCAATTACACTCAAGATACCCTATTTTTTTTTTATGGTGTGGGCTCTGGCCCTCCCAGCCCAGTGAAGAGTGCCATCACCGTGGCTTCTGGACATCACATCTCAAGGAAGTATCATCCCTACTCCTCAGAAAAGCCTTGGAGATGATGTGTATAGAAAACACCTAACTTATGCACTGTGTTGACCTGTGGTGGGACACAAGCACAGGATACTTTTCGTTTCTGCCCCAGGTGGAGATTCTCTCTGGTTTGCCCATAATTCCAAAGTATATGTTAAGGGCAGTTTTCCATTCCGGTTTTTAGTCTCTCATCTCTGAGACACACGGTCTGAGGATCGCTCCCCTGTTCACAATTGTCATGGCCTCATCTAGCCCATCATCCCACCTAACTTAAATTTACCTTTACAAAAAAATTGCCATGTCCCAATGCTTCCAACTGTATTGTTTCAGAGTATTTACACTTGACTGCTCTCATCTGAAACCGTCTCTCTTGCTCGCTCATTTCTTATACTTTGTTATACTTATACTCCTTTATTATAGTTTCTTATCACTTATTTACATTTTTAAGTTCCATCATCCTCCTTATATGACAGCAACTGTAGACTTTACAAATCTCTGGGCAATGGTCTGGTCTACTTCTCCTTCCTCTTACTATTGCCTGGATTATCATGAGGAGCTCTAAATAAGATATACTAAATTAATAGTTGGAGAACAAGAGAAACAGTGAGTAAGATGTCTATGTATAATATATTGTGATTTAATTTCTCACACAATTGTGAATATGCTAAGAAAATCCAGGTATAGATTTTTTAATTTTACAAGAGGAAATACCAAAAGAATAAGACAACCAAAAAATTACCAACATTGACTTTTTAAAAATTTATTATTGGACCATAATCGTTTCAATTCAGAGTTTGTTCACAGATCTGTGAAAACTCCTGGTCCATTGCCGTGTTGTAATGTTCTAGATCACAAAAAAATGATTGAAAGTTTATACATTTGTTTTGTAAATATCAAATCTCTGGCTAATATACTTGGTAAGCAGTAATAAATATGTGATGCATATGACTTATGAACTTAGGCTCTGAAGTCAAGTAAACATTAAAGGGACAATTCGAAGGCAATAAAGCAATAATTCATTCAGTTTTCTTTGAAACTTGATTTGTATACATGGTTTGATTTTAAAGGAAAGAGGATAGATGTGTGGATAGTTCATTTTGAAGTATTCAATCACAACAGGTTATGTGATCTCTATCCAGGCTTTTACAAAATTTCAGTTGTCACCCTTGTATATATATTCCTGGCTTATTTTCATTTGAACTCTAATTTCTGTGGGATGACCTTTTCCTTATGATCTTAACATTCCTAAACTGTAGCCAAAATGGCAGTGCCTTTGCCACTCAATCATTATACCTGCCCTGAAAATATTTGTCATCAGTCACTTTTGAGCACATCCTGTATTGCTGACATGGAGAAACCATTTCAAATTTGCTGCAGAGCAAACATAAAAATGGGCAGTAATTTTTGTTACTTTTTTTGTTTCTTCTCACCTCTTCTGAGATGGTTTGGCTTTGTGTCCTCACCCAAATATCATCTTAAATTGTAATCCCCACTTGTTGAGTGAGAGATGTGATTGCTTCATGGGGCCACTTTTCCCCCATGATGTTCTGGTGATGGTAAGTTCTCCTGAGATCTGAGGGTTTCATAAACACTTGGCATTTCTTTTGCATGCACTTCTCTCCATGCTGCAAGCTTGTGAAGAGGGTGTCTTGTTTCCCCTTTGCCTTTTGCCACAATTGAAAGTTTCCTGAAGTCTTCGCAGCCATGTGGAACTGTAAACTAATTGAACCTCTTTCTTGGATAAATTACATGGTGTCAGCTAGTATCTTTATAGCAGTTTGAGAATAGACTAATACATCTTTTATTTACTCCCACTTTCCCTTAACTGTACATAACCAAGTGTTTTTTTTTTCTTTTCCTTTTATTTTCGCTGTCCAAATGCAGATAGAAACAGTGTAATTGAAAGCTCCTCTCTGGAGGAGAGCCTTTCTGGCCAGGGTCTCTGGACAGAAGTGTTGGATGCTAGGTGATGAAGCGTAAGGCTTGCCTTGCTTTTTTTTTTTTTTTTTTTTTTTTGCCACCTAAAAGCGCATTTTGATAAAACTTGAAAACCGCGGGTACACCAGACAATAAAGTGTGAGTTTTAGAAACCCACAAAACCACCCAAAACAAATTT